>WSFP011394345.1:0-27560 GCA_009831015.1 Picea engelmannii
GAGGGGAAATAAACATGAAAATTCAATATATGTAAACCGGGCCTTGGCGATTTAGAGATTTTCTGGATGGTCACTAGATAGTAGACTCTGTAGTTCTCACGAACGAACCAGACAGGTAACAAAGCCATGATTTTAACCCTGGGTAGATGCCATATAATTTATACCAGGTGGGAGGGCCAAAATGTAGCTACCTAGTGCCCATACCACAAAATCTGGGCGAATTAAACCATAAACCCCGATTTTACCAAATGGCAGGGCGATGAAGCTATAAAAAATTCCCATACTTCTAGAAATTTGGCTAATGGAAGCTTGTCCCTCCAAATTTCAGGGGCTATATATATTTTTTTTTCCTCTCTCTCTCCTAAAAACAAGGGCTAACCCTGTACACGATTCTTCCCCTAAAATAAATTATGGGCTAATGACATAAGTTTAAAAAAATCACTTTAATACAAAAAATTCGCCCAATAAAAAATTGGAAGCCCCTAAATTTCGCCCATGGGCAAAATTTCGCCCCTAAAATCATCTATGGTTGCAGTGATGTTCTTGACAGGAACCACTAAGATTTGGTGGAGAAACTGAGTGGAAGACTTAGCAGCTGGGAGAACCATTGACAATATCAAAAATTGGGAAAATATGAAAGTATCCTTCAAGGATTTGTTACCGCAACAATCGTTGCAGTGGAAAAACTATTGGAATTTTGAGGTGAATCGAAGATAGGTCCTAGGAATAGCGAAGATGCCTTGGGTGAGAAGAAAAAAAAAAGGAACATGAAGAATAAGGACAAGGGAAATACCAAGATGTCCAAGGGAAACAAAGACAATTCCAAGAAAATAGATGTAGTGAAAGAGAAGAAACTAATTTCATGTTGGATTTGTGCCAAGGAGAATTATGAGAATAATTTTCCCTTCAAACAGAAGTTGAATTCTTTGGAGAAGGAATAAAACCAATATGTTGAAGTCTTGCAGGTATTGAATGTTGTCTTGGAATGTAAATCCATGCAAATCCAAGAGAAAGATGAGATGAAATGTTTCTACGTATAGGTTAAACTCAATGGGAAGTCAGTGTTAGCCATGATAGAAATTGGGGTGAATCATAACTTATCGAGGGAATAAATTATGCATAGGATTGGGTTGCAACCTCTTATCACTCCAGGAAACTCTCCTAGGTTGTATCTTAGAGATGCCTGGTAAATTAACCTTTTTGTTATTATTTTCTCAATAAGGGGTGTGGATTTGGATCAAGATGAATATCTAAATCACTAGATTGTATCTTCAAGACAGTCTAGCTATATTCATGAAGTACAAGGCCTTCAAGAGCTATTATCAGATAGGTTTGTAGATTAAATGGATAAGAAAACCAATCAATTAACCAGAACATACATAAAAATATATATGATGGGTCAAAAAACTAGCAAAGGATGCTTATGATTCTTGCTTAACAATCAAAGGTAAGATGCCAGTTACCATGGGACCTTTAAAAATAGACAAAGAAATGATTTCAACTCATAGGCATAGAAAAAGATAAGGAGAGTCTGATAATAACAATGAAAGAAGCTTGCAGGCTTAATATATTAAAGAAAGTGTCTATATCACAATAACAGTGGATTACAAAACTCAAAATCGAACCCATTGTTCATCAAATGTTTTGGGCTTTATATCCCTTTACAAACAGTTTCAAGATCCTAGATTACTGGATCGAATTTTGCCTAAAATAGAAAATCAATAACTGGCCCAAGAAAGTAGGCAAAGATCTTATAAACTACGTCAATTCAAATTCTTGAATGATGTTTATTTTCTTCAGATTGTTTGGCAGGTGTAGTGAGCCTTCCGAGGCTACTGTATTTCATGTGATATGGGAAGAGTTGAACATGACACCTCTTGACAGTCAAACAACTTTATATCCTTGAAAATAGATAACTATTTTTTACCTTTCTGTCTTGTAGAGAATCTCTAAAACCAAAAAAAACTCTTGATAAGGATGTCATTAATTATTTTCCATCGATTGGAACCATTTCTAAGGCTTTTGGACAAGGAAAACTTGGACTTGTGAAAAAATATTAACACTATGCCTTATCAATTCTTTTGGTAGCTAGAGTAGACAGAATTCAGACCAATTGGCTACTGAAAGCTCTACTTTCAGTGTGTAATGAACAATCGATATGTTCTCCTAAGCCACCAAAACCTGAGACTAGTGAAATTATCAAAATTTCAAAAATACCTTTAGTCTTAGCTCAAAAACGCCTTATGGCTGATCCTTTAAGGCTTCTGCATCTTGCTCAAAAGTTGTAGGGTTATTGGCTGCCTCTGGTTCATTTCATTGAACTGCCACCTCTTCTAGGGTTTCAAGAGTAGCATGTGTCTAAGCCTGGTGTTTTGAAGACATAGCTTATTTCCTCAAAGCTCTGAGCTACTCTCCATAAGCTGTTGTAGTCTTTTACAATCTTGTCCTTCTTTTTATTTTCCTTTATGCTTTCATGAGCTAATCTTTCCAAGGATGAGTTGTTTTCTACAAAGTTCTTCGATATGGTTTCATACATGGTTTTGATTACCCTTTCTAGCACTTCTTGCTCGACTAACTTCTTCTTAAGCTTCTTGATTTCCTTTGATTTACTCTACTTCACTCATTTGCTAGATGAGGCATCTGCAATTTGTGGTTCTTGTTCTTATTGAGGTGTAGGTGATGGAAGGTCTTCATAACTTGTTGTGTATATATCTACAAAAACAGAATTTTCATGCCCTGTGGTGAATGAATCCGCGTGCCCTGTTTCAATCTAGTGCTCTTCATTCTGCGAGTCTGTGTAAGGAAGATTAAGAATGCTTTTGTTCACTGGGGATTCTTTGGCCTTTTCTTTTTCACTGTTGAAATTCAATTTATTCTTAGTTTTATTTATCTTAGGGGAAGGAGAGGGTCAATTAACTGGAGCTGGAGAGATAGCTCTCCTCCTCCTCTTTCCACTTCTGGGAGTAGAATACTTCTTGGAATGAGGACTCTTTTTACCCTCTGGTTTTACCTCAGTTTGGAAATCATTCCAGAACAAGAAGTAATTCCACTCTTTGCCTCTTCTTTGCAACAGCTCACAAACCAAAAATTTAATCAGACTGTGGTGGGATAGTCTACTTGCAACTTTATTGGGTTTGGCCTTGACTTGATGAGCCATTTTGGATAAGCTTCTGTGGAGAAAATAGGGTAGATTGAGTGGGTTTCTACCAGTCAAATGATTTATGAGTTTAAAATGGTAAATCATCACTCTGTTACATCACCCTTCACAATTTATATAGACCATTATGGCTTTCAATAACTGCTACCATTTCTCTTCAAGGAAAGACACAGGGATGTCTTTCTTTCATATCAAACCCCTATTTTATGGTTTCAAATAAGACTTGAATTCAACATTCTTAGTGACAGTATTTTTAAACCATTTTTCTCCAGTCATGGGAAGCTCTTCCACTTCATCTATGAGGGATTCATCTATCTCGAATTCATCCTAACCTATGATTGCTTTCTTTCCATCGAATTTGAGGGCAAAGGCCTCTACCACCTACTGATGAGAACTCTATAATTTTTTGCAAAAATTATAACACCCTGCATCCCTGAAAAATTGACATACCTCCGAGTGTGATTCCAAGTAACTAATGTCATCGAGCTCTTTCCTCAGGGTTGACGCTCCTTTCTTCATTTTTCACAATGCTTCCGCACACCTGTGATCGAAGGAACGGATTTTGGGGGAGAGATACATATTGTAGAGTTAGGGAGATTCGGCTCGGCTGTGACAAAAATGAGAAAAATGAGGCAAGCTTTAGAACGTGGCACTGATTGCAAGGGATGTGGCATAATGGTTGGTGATTTGCAACAATCATGGTCAATAACTGTAATGATGGAGGGTACGTAAGCATATGGCTTGATGATACAACAATCTGAAAAGATTCGCTTATATCATATAGAGATCAGCTCCTGGTCGTGAACGATTCGTTCTCCTATCTTTTCGGTGGCTTATTGCAATTATAAAACTTTAAACCCGATGGTTGAAATATGTGAAAGGACATGCTGACTCTTTCCCCGCTTCTGAGATTTCGGTGGCTAAAATAGCCCTGAATTCCTTTGTTTAAGCGACCGAAAGCCTTAGCTTTCGGTGGCTAATGAACAATCGAAATGTTCGCCTAAGCCACCGAAACCTGATATTTGAATTAGATCAAATAAAAACTAAAAAAAAGTTTATTTTAACTTTATTACATGCGTAAAGCTTTGAGAAATGAGCTTTTTAAAAAATTTAAAAAGTATTTTTTTAAAAGAAATCCTATCACCTAAAATGAAAAAACTCAATTGATTTATTTGAGGAGATAACACAACCTAAACCAACGCAAACAACCTTCAAGACAGTAAATGAATGTGTAGAGAGAGTTGTTGGTGTTTCCAAGGACATATCATTGAGGCTTGGTGACTGGTGAGGAAATACACATTTCACCATTCTTCCCATTGATGATTTTGAAGTTTTGTTGGGATAAGAATCCATGAGGAAGGAAAAACAAGAACTGACTCCTCAGATGAACAATTTGGCCATTTTCTCATGATAGAATCTATGTTTGATTCCTACCATAATGAGGTAGGAAGGAGGCACGCATATGCCTTCCTTGTAGATGGTTGTTGTGGACAACTAGAGAAAACAACTTTGTGGAGACAAACATAGATGATGTGGTATGATGGTTGGAAATTCTAATGTAGATAATGAAAGTAAGATCATGTCAGGAATGAATGCTTGTCAATGTTGAAGAGAAATGTGGATATTTGGATAAGACAATGGATGACTTGGTTGATTTCTATTTGGAAGTTAATGAGTGGCGATGAAGTTCATAGGAAGTCACAAAAATGAATATGTCGGAGTAGTTCATTGAATAGGATGAGAAACCATTCATGGACCAAGAGGATGTGAGGGAGACACAACAACCTTGGTATAAGGAAACCAAGGAAGGGGATGATTCCTACTCTAGCAAACTTGGGCAAGGTGAATCGCCATATGATCTTGAGCTAGAATGACTCATGAAAGAGTGTGAAGGAAATATCAGTTGAAGTGTATCAATTCTTATGTACATGATGCAGAATTATGGTGACACTTCATTGATCACATTGGTATGGATTAGAGATGAGGGATATGGCCACACAACCATCCCACTTCTCCTTCAAATTAGACTGCAGCACATTGGCTCACTGTCTTAGTGGGAGGAGGTGAGGTCAATGGGGCACCTTGAGGAGGTGCATTGGTGAGAACTCTTGAGAAGGCAATGGATGACTTAAAATATTAGGGGAAATAAAGAGTTGTAGATGTGATGAGTTTGCAGATAGAAAGAAAATTTTGAACATGAAGATGTGAGTTCTAGAGATAGAGGTGCAATTATTGGATTAGCTACCCAATAAAGCAAAGTCACAAGGGGATCCAATGCATGGAATCATGGGAAAACGAACCAAATTATGGAAGCCACAACAAGTCAGAAGGTAGAGACACTCTGTAGACTCATGAAACTTCCTAAGGGGAGTTTTCCTTGACGATAGTGGTTGAGGAAGTGGTAATTTTTGAGTGGTGATGATATCCAGAGATGGGAAGAGATGCCATGGAATTGGATGGATGTTTTTTGGGATGAAAAAAAATTGGAGTGGGGGAGGATTTAAGGTCTCCCATGATACCCACCGAGTGCATTCACTAGTTGGGAAGATTCAATGACAGATGGATGAAGAGCACAAGGAAGGAAGTGATTAGTTGGGCAAATGAATACATTTGGGTGTGGGCATGAGCACCTTGGGTTGCATTAGGGAAATGGAACGATAAATTGGAGAGGTTGGATGACCCCATCAACACACCCATCAGGAGTCATGACAATTAGCATGAAGAGTGCACAAGGCAAGGCATGCACACCGGTATAAGAAACCAATGATTTATGGGAGCACTGGCTTTGGATGGGTTCGTCATATCCACAAAAGGGAATGATGATTTGGTTGAGTCTGGGTTCATGAAGGGGCATGACACACCCAAGAGATGTGATGTTTCACACAAGTGACTCTTGGAGTCCATCTAAAAGAAAGAGTGCAGAAACAAAAGAAGTCATAGAGAATTTCTGGAAAGATATTTGGAGAGAAATTCAAAGGAAAGTTTTTGATAATGAATTGAGGCAGAGTTTCCAAGATGGAAGACAAGTAGCCAAGATTTGGATATTTTTGAAGGTTTTGGGGAAATATAAAAACTCAAGTCTGTGGAGGCATGTGTGGGGCATAACCAAAATATGTGTTAGCTTGGTGAAATTCTATGGAAATGAAGGGACAATTAATCCTATGGTTATGGGCACATATTAGGTGCACTGTAGTTGGTTGCGAAGATGGTTGGGACAGAAAGTCTTGGTGGGACAAATTTGTTTTTGAGTGTATTGGTGAGATGATCCGCTTCATTTGACTTTGACATGTTGTGAATCAAGCCAATGTGCTCATGTTGTAATTATTTAGTAATAAAAAATACTTAATCGGGTGTTATGCACGGTTTGTGTCACCCACTCTATTTTTGTGTTTGTCTTTGTTTTTGTTCCGTAGTTGTTCTCTTGGAATCTCATATTGACATATGCATGCTTAAATAAGAATAAGTGTTAAAATATGTTAACAATTGTCTGAGTAAGCAAGAGTTTTACTAGAGTAAGAGTCTAACTCATCAGTATACTATAAGGGAGTATGGGTATGCTCTAGGTGTAGAGGCATAGCCCAAACAAAGTATTCTTGATCTTCCAAGCAACCAAGTAAGAACCGTCATGGTGTCACACACCCTCAGGAGGTGAACGATCACAATATCTGATCCAACATCCTCTTGTGTCATGACAGCATCGATCATAGTATTCGTGAAAGTATTGACAAATGATAAAGCTCATAGAAACATGAAACAATTTTTTAATGACTCAATCAATCATGAAAATTTTCAAAGTCAAATATGTCAAATTTAATTTCAGTGAAAATAAATTATCGTTATCCTCATCATTATTAATATATGATATTATATATGTATACACATAATAATATATATTAATATATGATGATTAATATTTAACATATATTTAGAATTCATAATTTTTTTATTACTTCCCTTTATTTCGAGGTTCTCATTTTGACGATGGACATAAAAATCCATTCGTACAACAATATACATTTTATGTGCTCAACATGTCACTTGCAAGAATTGAACCTAAGATGGGAGGATAACAATCATTCCTCCCAACAACTCAAGCTAAACCCGATTAATATCTTAGAATTCATTTATGATACTATGGTGTAAACCATAACTACTACTACTACTACTACTACTACTACTAATAATAATAATAGTATGATGATGATGATGGTGATGATGATGATGATGATGTTGATGATGACTAATATTTATTGATATCATCCTTTGATGATTAATATTTATTGAGATCATCCTTTATTTATCGGAATTAATAATATAACAAAGAATCAATTGGTTGTCATTACCATTTTATTTCCAAGTTCTAAAAGATTGAAGAGATGATTTCCTAAATCTCGGTAGTTTTTGGGATCAATTAACATGTCAACAATATCAATATTGTTACAAATATTTTAAAATTTTAAAATTTAGACCTAATGTGTGTGCACACTAGGGTAATTCTAAAAGAAAGTACTTTCATACTCCATCTTTTTAGTATCACAAAGATGATATTTTTTTAATCCTGCAGTTTTTTAGGAATTGTCCAATGTCATTATTCATATGCAACTAATGAGAGTTTTCTCTTATTTTAGCAATGTTGATTTTATTTTTTAAGCTGGATATAACATAAAGATACTTTTGATCTTCTAGATTGGAGTTCTTAATAGTGCATCAAATTTATCTTATCCTCTATTTCATCATAGCATCATAATTTCCCTTTAAATTTAGATGTTATGGTATATCTAATGGTAAGAAAATTATTGAGAGTAACTTCCTCCTCTATTGTCCAATGGTTTAGTTGAGACTTATCATATTTATTCCAAACACTCTTAAGTTGATGGTGAATTCATTGGAGTTTGAAGCAATCCCAGGAAGCCTCTTTTCTTTGATGTTGGTTGTCTTGTGCTTGTACATTTGATACATATCCATACCTATAGTCTTAATAGGGTAAAGACCAACTTCTATGAGTAGGATAGGAAATGGAATATTGAATTTACTTTTAGGATTATAAATTGTAAAATTCTTTTGGACTTTTCTTTATTTTCCTCCAAGATTGTTTGTAGATGTTAGAGCCCCAAACTTCACATCCATATAAAATAATTGGACCCAAACTTCACATCCATGGAGAATAAATTTAAATACGAGAGTCTAGATATTTTTCTTTTTTCTTGGAGCCAAATATCCATTGATTAACAATTTTTCTAAAGACTAGTAGGATTTCGACCCTCCAAGAATCATTTTCTCAATGTTATAGTTCCATATAAGCTTGTGATGAAGTTCAACTCTAATATATTTCTATGAGTTAACTTCTTCAAAGATGTTATTGTAAAAATTATCATAAGTGACATTTTTTTATTTGATTATCATAACCTTTGTCTTATTAGTGTTTACTCACATGCCCATGTTAAAACATAAATCCTCGGTAATCTTACTTGTTTCTCAAAATGAGACAGACATCCTCCCTTATAGCACTAAGAGTCACCCTCAGATTGTGGGAGTATAAGACTAGTACCCATCAGAGTTTTTGGTGGATGTTGGTTTTATATGAGTAGAGGTCAATGGACAAAATTCAATATATGAATGATGTTCAACAAAAAACTGGACAAGAAATGCACAGGGAAGTGAGGGCCGCAACTAACTTTAGTCAGTGAATTGAGTTTAAGTGTGAGAAGAGGGAATACTTAGTAAGAAAGGTGGACAAGACTTCTATGGGCATCAGGACTTCAAGAATCTTGTAAAAGAAAAAATCAGACTCGAGATCACTCTTAAGCTCAAGCTTCAGACACTGAAATATGTCCAAACAACAAAGTCACAACAGCACAATGATCAAACCTACATCACCATGCAGCTACAACAACTCGATTGGATCTTCCATGCTCGATCCATTCAATGTAAGAGGGGAAAATATCACAAGGAAGATGACTAAAACTAGTTGTGATACCGCTGTAATCAAACCTACATTACAACAACATAACAACCCTCGACTGGATCCTCCATGCCTGAGTGTTTTAGCACAATTTTTACAAAGATATGAAAGAAGGTTGAATTCTATTAATTTGAAAGTATCAAATCTAATACATAACCAGAGAACAATTCTAGCATCAAAACATTACAAAATAGGGAGCTCTGTTCAAGCAGTTGACCCCTTAAAAAAATATCAAAACTACTTATTTATACTCATAACTATTCGCCACTACCAGGAGTGTGATTTTATCACTACATTCAAAGCATTGCGTCTGCGAGTTCTTCTATCAGACTAAACATTCTCCCCTCTATCAGACACGAGCTCAGATCGACATGGGTTGTGCAGAAAAATCTGCCCACAGGGGTACCACAAGCCAATGATTCAGTCCCCACGGCCAGGCCTTCCATGCCTTCCATTTATGGGGTGGGCTGAGGCTTCAACCACCAAACATACCTTCCATTAACTGCCTTTCCTCATAGATTGAACGAGACTTAATTCTTAGGGGCGTGACCACGTGCTGCTCTCGGATAGGATGCCACATAAACACGAGATTGCGGGGCTGTAAAAAATGGTTTGGACTCAGACCTCTTTTGGGCCCGCAATCCATCACATTTCACCATGTAGAATTTTTTCCATACCATGGTTTCCATTGTGGGACCGCTCAAGAAAAATATCGCTTGAGCATATTGTGTCCCTGCAATGGACTGTGGCCGTAGGTCTGTTCCTGATCTATGATCTGAGCGCACCTGCTAGATTTAGCGCCACTGCTAACCTTAATCGCCCACCAAATTTAGGATCTGCCAAAAGTGTGCCTTGGGATGGGGCACTAATTTTGGCACTAAAAAATAAAATCTCTCAGAGGATTATCTGATGTGGAGACCTGACGTCACCATGATGATATGTCGCAGGCAAAGAGGTGACACATGTCACTCGAAAACAAGCATAAACCATGTCTAAAACACTTAAAATGAGTGCCATGTGTTAGCGCTAGATGGATGCCACATGTTTGTGTCGATGACTTCCATGAAATTGGTGCTCTAGGGATTTGGCGCTAGCTCCTTCTCCTTTGGATCCTCTATGTTCTTTTAGCCAGAGCTGGCGATCTGATGATGCGTGTCTTCTTTAATCAAACGACCAAAAATTACTTCGGGTCTCCGGACTCCGGGAAAGTCAAATATCAAACTTCCTCTTCCTTTAGCTAATTTTACCTAGAGTCATATATCTGATGATGCGTGGCCCTCCTAAGATCGACGAATGAGATCCCTTTATAGCTTCGGGCTTCAAACTACTCAATAGTCAAACTTTATTTTCCCCAAGCAAATTCGTCGAAGCTAGGTATCTGACAACGCGTCTCTCCTAGATTTGGACGACCGAGATCCACTTCAAGTCTTCGGTTGCTTCGACACTTCGGACCTTCGATACTTTGAGACTTCAGGCCTTCGGAACCTTGGCGCTTCGGGAGTTCGGGCCTTCGGGACCTTGGCGCTTTTCTCATTTTAAAACTCCTGAAGTAAAACTCCAGGAGTGATAGATCTGACGACGTGTGTCATTCTGGATTCAGATGGCCAAGATCCCCTTCGGGAACGAATCCCCGTTGATTTTGAGATCAATGGTCCATGATTGCTTTGAGAGTTCGAGCTTCAACTCTCTAAAATTTTTATGCACTTATCACTTCGAAACTCCTGAAGCTCATTTCCCCGAACGCTTGGATCAACTGCCACCTGTCCCCTTTAATATCAACGACTCATGATCACTTTGGGACTTAGGCTCTTTTTATTGTGCTATGCTTCGTGCAATTTTGAAACTCTGAATACCCGAGGGCCGCTAATCCAATCTTCATAGGGGATCCCCACCGTTGAAAAATGGACTCGCCTACTACTTGCAATTCAAGTCCGAAATAATTTTTTCTAAAAGTTACGCTTCATGCTCAAGGTTGTGACATGTGTGAACAAGGACCTAGACAATTTTGTTGTGGGCTTCGGAAAATAGGGAGACCAAGTAAAAATTATAGACTTAGGTATATCGTCACACACCTATGGCCCTTGACAACCTTATGTGATAACATTTGGCTCCACAGGGGATGTCATGCTCCCTGCAAGCTACCAAGAATGTGCAGCTCCAGTGCCTTAGCTGTTGGTCTATGGAGTCTAGCTCAAAACTTTCACTCACTGAAGAAAACGTGGAGATATGTACACTACTCTACTAGAAACGAAAACAAACACATGGGCTCCAGAAGGAGATTATTTATGTACACTTCTAGACTAATTGATTTTTACAAAGCACTAGGTGAAAGAAAACTTCCACCATAGCCATTCAAGAAACTCCCTAGCTGCAAACTTGTTTACACTGTCACTGATCAATAAAAAACAATGCAACTGTGATAACAAAATGATTACGCTTTTCATCTCTTCTCCCAGTGCTGAAGTCGGGATAAAGTTGAGCGGCTCCAAGACATGAAGGAAATGAAACTACATGTACTCCCTTACAAGTTCATATAGAAAATGACAAAACCCATTGGGCTGGTGACAGAGAACATGCTCTGTCTTACAGCTGCTCACACATGGTTGAATGTCTCTAGCAAGCATGGGTGAGTGAATGACTGATGTAGGATGACTGATCCCAGGTGATGGTTGCTCATTTGGAGGCTCTGGGTAGGATATGAACTGCACATTTGGTTATCCCTCTTCTTCTTCATGACTCTCCCAAGGATCAAAATCATAATCATCATAAACAGGAAACATGGGAAAGCTCTTCCCTTTGTCTTCTGTAGGCAAAGAATGGTGGATTTCCACTCAATGATTTTCCTTAATGTATAAAAGAAAAGGCTCTATGGTATGCTCTTGGAAATCCTCAAAATATGAAACATATCATTCCATGTGTATAGCCATAGGATCATGAATCATGTGACAGAATCCTGGCTACTTTAGAAGACCAGGTTGCTCCTCTGTAAATGCCTCTCTTCTTTCATATAAAAAACCTCCCTTCTCCTTCGAAAACAACTCTCGATCATCAACATCTCCAATCTCTTTTCCTTTTTCTTGTTCTAGATCTGACTCATAATCACTATCTTCTTGCTCAGAATCTGAAACATCCTGACAATCTTCTTCCTTAGGCACATACAATTTTTCAAGATATGCTTGCATATGAACCCCCTTGCTAGCCCTAATATTCTCTTCGACTTCTTCAAGATCCTCAAACAGGTGTATTAATGATGAATATTTCCTCTCTCTCAAGAGAAGGACTAGCTCTGGATGTTGATCCATGACATAGTACACCATGGCAACAGTCTATTTGGGTCTAATCTCCATAGGCATACTATGATAAACACTGTAAAACCTTTTGTTGAAGACATCCAAGGATTCCTCTTCCTCTCTCCTCAAGGCATTAAACTCAAACCAATATTGATCAAGGGACTTGTTCTCACCCCGACACTTTAAAAATGCATGGCATAGCTCAGTCCATGAGCCAATAGAACTGGCTTTCGGACATCTAAACCACAGAACAACATTTCCAGACAGGGATTGTGAGAACAACCTCATGGCAACATCATCATGAACAATCTCAAACTGATCGAAAAAGCTCTCAAAGGCCTCCAAATGCCTCTCAACTATAATATGATCCTCTCTAGAAAATCGAGGAAGATACTCAAAGGAATAACACAGATAAGGATGAAGGTCATGTGGTAGCCTTAAAGGTTTAAACAACTTATTTATGATTTTAATTTGAAAAGAAGTGGGATGATCATGAGGATTAACGAGTTGATGGAAAGGCTTAGTAGGAATAACGGAGGGTAATGAGATTTGAGAAGACTGTGAATTCTTTTCAACCTCCTCGGGGATACAAGGGTGATCAATTTCAAGAGGAGATGCAATACATATATCACTTTTATGAATAGGCATAGGTGAAGACACGAGATCGGTATCTACAACACAAGAAGAGGGCATGTTTTATTCTTCCAAGGATGGATAAATTAAGGAAGGCCTATTATCATCTGAATAGACAAAGAAGAGGATAATTCTCTTTATATGTGAAGGGAAAGAGAGAAATGAGTTCATAAACAAGAACATGATTTCATGAATAAAACTCATAAACTAATACCCGGTCTTCCCCTTTGGTATGGTCATCTTTATATCAATAGGATCCTCCCCAGTGGAGTATTCGATAGTGGAGTCACCAGGTGAAAGTTGCAATCTTCAATGGTTCTGATGTCTGATGCACCTTTAGAATCAGAAGCTCATTATCGTTCTTACCCAGGGAAATGTCTTCAATTCATTCCCTGGCCATGGTGCCAAGAATGTTAGCACTGAGAGTCACCCTCAGATTACGGGATGATAAGCCCAGTACCCATTAGAGTTTTTGGTGGATGTTGGTTTTATATGAGTGAAGTTTAGTGGAAAAAACTCAATATATAAATGATGTTCAACACATAACTGGACAAGAAATGAACAGGGAAGTGAGGGCCACAACTAACTTCAGTCAGTGAACTGAGTTTAAGTCTGAGCAGAGGGAAGACTTAGTAAGAAAGGTGGACAAGACTATTATGGGCATCAGGCCTTCAAGCAACTTGGAGAAGAAAAACTCAGACTCAAGATAACTCTTAAGATCAAGCTTCAAACACTGAAATATGTCCAAAAAACACAATTACAACAACACAATGATCAAACCTACATCACCATGCATATAAAACAACTCGACTGGATCCTCCATGCCTGAGCCATTTAGTGTAAGAGGGGAAAGGACCACAAGGAAGCTGACTAAAATTGGTCGTGATACCACTGCAATCAAACCTTCATTACAACAACATAACAACCCTCGACTCGATCCTCCATGCCCGAGTGTTTTAGCCCAGTTTTTACAAAGAGATGAAAAGAGGTTGAATTCTATTAATCTAAAAGTCTCAAATATGATACGTAACCAGAGAACAATTTTGGCATCAAAACATTACAAAATAGGGATCTCTTCTCAACCAGTTGACCCCTTAAAAAAATATCAAAACTATTTATTTATACTCAGAACAATTCACCACTACCAAGAGTGTGATCTGATCACTACATTCAAAGAATTGCATCTGTGAGTTATTCTGTCAGACTGAATGTGCACCCCTCTATCAGACACGATCTCAGATTGTCATGGGTTTTGTAGAAAAATCTGCCCACAAGGGTACCACGGGTTGACGGTTCAGTCCCCACGGCCGTGCCTTCCATGCCTTCCATTTATGGGGTGGGCTGAGGTTTCAACCACCAAACCTACCTTCCATTAACTACCTTTCCTCGGAGATTGAACAAGACTTAATGCTCAGGGGCGCGACCACGTGCTTCTCTCGGATAGGATGCCACATAAACACGAGATTGTGGGGTCGTAAAAAATGGTTTGGATTCAGACCACTTTTGGGCCCGCAATCCATCACATTTCGCCACATAACATTTTAGCCATACCATGGTTTCCATTGTGGAACTACTCAAGAAAAATATCTCCCGAGCATGTTGCGTCCCTGCAATGGACTATGGTCGTAGGTCTGGTCCTGATCTGCGATCTGAGCATACCCGCTAGATTTAGCTCCACTGCCAAGATTAATCGCCCACCAACTTTAGGATCTGCCAAAAGTGTGCCTTGGGATGGGGCGCTACTTTTGGCGCTGAACAATAACATATCTCGGAGGATGATCTGATGTGGAGGCCTGACGTCACCATGCTAATATGTCACGGAAAGAGAGGTGACATGTGTCACTCGAAAATAGACAAAAATCATGTCTAAACACTTGAAATGAGTGTCATGTATCAACACTAGATGGATTCCACGTGTCTATGCCGACGACTACCACGAAATTGGTGCTCCAGTGCTCGGGCGCTAATTCCTTTTCCTTTGGCTCCTCTATGTGATTTTACCTAGAGATGGCGATCTGATGATGCGTGTCTTCTTGAATCGAATGACCGAGAATTACTTTGGGTCTCCAGACTTTGGGAAAGTCAAATCTCAAACTTCCTCTGCCTTCAACTGCTTTTACCTAGATTCATAGATCGAATGACACGTGGCCCTCCTGAGATCGACGACTGAGATCCCTTCGTGGCTCCAGCCTTTGGACTTCTCAATAGTCAAACTTTATTTGACCCAACAAATTCTCTAGAGCCAGGGATCTGACAACGTGTGGCTCCTGGATTTGGATGGCCGAGATCCACTTCAGGTCTTCGGGCGATTCGACACTTCGGTCCTTTGGGACCTTCGACACTTCGGGACTTTGGGCCTTCGGGATTTTGGCACTTCGAGACTTCAATCCTTCAGGACCTTGGAACTTTTCTCATTTTAAAACTCCCAAAGTAAAACTCCCAGAGTGACAGATCGGATGATGCATGGCATTCTGGATTCGGATGGCCAAGATCCCCTTCTGGAATACGAGACTTCGAGCCTTCAGGAGGCACTATCGCTAAGATCAATGACTCCCTGCTGATTTTGAGATCAATAGTCCATGATTACTTCAGGAGTTTGGGCTTTGGCTCTTCGGAAGTTTTATGCACTTCTCACTTCGAAACTCTCGAAGCTCATTTCACCGAATGGTTGGATCAACTGCCACCTGTCCCCTTTAAGATCAACGACTCATGATCGCTTCGAGACTTTGGCTCTTTTTATTGCGCTATACTTCGTACAATTCTGAAACTCTGAATACCCGAGCGCTGCTAATCCAATCTTCACAGGGGATCCCCCATCATCACAAAATGGACTCGCCTGCTACTTGCAATTCAAGTCTGAAATAATTTGTTTTGAAAGATGTGCTTCATGCTCAAGGCTACGGCTTGTGTGAACAAGGACCTAGACAATTTTGTTGTGGGCTTGGGAAAACAAGGAGTCTAGGGAAAAATTACAGACTCGGGTATATCGACACACACCTATGGCCCTTGACAACCTTATGTGATAACACTCCCCATAAGAAAAATATTGTTAACCCAAAGAAGAAGAATAATGACTATCCAACTAAAATAGTACCACCACAAACATTCTTCCAAAGCTATCTCTAACTCATAAATGTGAATACAAAATAAATAAAGAACAAGGAACAATAACATTATTATACTATTTTATAATTATATTACTAAAACCATCCTAGATCCATCTTAAGTGTCTATCTATCATGTGCATAGATGGATCAAAACTTGAGAAAAGGTTTGCACCTTAGGGATTTGATCCTTCTCGATGCATGAAAGATCCATAGTTAAGATGGATCTCGGTTGATTTAACCAAATCTATCTTAATCTATATCTATCATGCATCAAGGGGGATCAAACCCCTCAAGGTTGGAAACCTTTTCTCAAGTGTTTTTAATCGAAAATAAATTTTCACTTCAAGGAACTTATAGACAGAATAAGAATTATAGGCACCTTTTGACTTAATCATAATGATGATGATGATGATGATGATGATGAAGGTCAAGCGACTAAATTGGTAAGGGGTTACTTAGATTCTTTAGAATTTTATTTATGTTGTCTAAAAGAATTAAGAGAAGCATTCCAATATCATCATAGTTTTGTTGACTCAAAAGGTTAGGAAGGTTCGTAGTGTGACAACTATTTTGAAATTGAGATCCAATATAGGTATATAGTGGACAATCTAAGACAAAGTGATTTTCATCGTCAACCCTGTGAGTATAACAAATGTGGAAATTTGTTCTTAATTTAGCAATGTCTAGTTTTTTCTTTACACTTATTAAAACACAGAGATATCTATTTCTATCTTCTAGATTAAGATTGATTACCTCCTTATAATATCTTAATTTTCTTCCCCCGACATTTTTCTCATTAATTTTATTCACTATGTGCTTGAATAATCACTACTTAATCTACATTCAATACTTATGTATGTCTCTTTTCAAGATCATGGTCTAGCATTATATATATATATATATATATATATATATATATATATATAGCCACATCTTAGTCATACTTAAAAGTTAAAAGCATTTATCTAAGTGAATATTAATATTTTATTTATGACAAACATTGAAATATTATCTTCATATTTAAATATAGAAAAAATTACACATCACCCTAGATTATATAAAACATCTTTCAACAAAATTAATAAAATGTTGTAATATATGATTAATATCTATATAAATAATATTTTATATTATTAATACTTTTTCATTATTTAATCCCAATCCCATTTAATGTTGAATATAAACCCTAAACATTTATCGAACATAGTGTTTGAAATGAGGATGAACATAAATAATTATGTTAATAATATTCTATTAATTCTAAATTTTGAACTTAAATTGAATTTAAGTCAGATTTGGGAGAAATAAATTCCCATTCCAACGAAAAAAGAAAGCTAATGTAAAAAAAAAAGTGATACACTAATCTAAAATTCTGTTGGGTGTTGCTCATATGGCCAAACCCACCATTCGAATAAATTTGGGATACACCATGATACACCATCTTGTCGAGTTGAGGTGGGCAAGTTATTTGTATATATTTTTTTGGAATTAACTCTATTTTATTTTTATTTTATGGTTAGGGTTGAGAACATGTGCTTTTTAAAGGGTATATGTTTAAATTTAGAGAGTAGAATATGTATATTTTAGGAGGTAAGGTATGTACATTTTTTTAGATTTTAGTAGTAAAATTAGTATAGAGAAGAGATCTTTTATCCCTCAAACAAAAAAGTTTCATATATTAATTTAATGTCTAACTTAATTGTTATCTTAAAAAAAATTATTTTTATTTTTATTATTATATATAACTATCTCATAAATCATTTCAAAATTTAATAATAGAGTGGAATACACATAATGTCAAAATGACCTTCCTTAGATTTATCTGTTTATTTGCCAAACTACTTCATCTCACTTTGATGCAGTATTGATTTATCCATTTGTTTGCCCGACTGCTTCATGTCACTTTGTTTCAGTCACCAGGTATTTCTCATTTTCTAATATTTGTTTGATTACGTCCATAGGTATTATTTACTTCCACGCATTAATGCGTTGGGCCATTTTAGTTAAACTAGCATTTCTATTACCAAACGTCTTCATTTTCATGGTCGTTTTCATCTCTGGCTTCTTTTTCACTTTTCATTTTCACTGTCATTTTCATTTCTTTGTTTTTTGAATTCCACTTTCGGTGGTTGATATAAGTTTATTGTTTGATATACTGGCATATATCAAACACATTTTATGGCGTGAATCGATTACTTTCTGGTTTCGACATGCCATTCATTTTTGTCCAATACGTTAATCCATATATCAAACTAATTATCTGTATTGTTTATAAGCTGTCTGTTGTCTTGTTAATTTCAACGTAATTAACTAAGTCCAAAATATTAAGATTCCAACATATTTAAATAAGACCAAAATGTTAATGAAAATTTGACTAGTTCCATAAACTGTCTACTTTTATTTTTCGCAAACCATACATTAACCATGAAAATTTGACTCGTTCATAAACAGTCTACTTTTATTTTATTTTTCGCAAATACATGAGCCATTATATGATTTTCATTTCATAGGTCCATTAGTCCTCCTTAGGTCAGGGCATCCCACGGTTAGTCCACTTGAATTGAACTAGGGTAATGCACCTGATGCATAGTTGAAATATCAAGACTCGAAATAACATGTTTTATCCATACAAAGAGCCAAAGAAACAAGTGTGACTAGAACGACTCCCCATAGATGCGAAGAAACTCGATGAACTATTGATATTGCATTATGATACCTCCTTCATTGTAGAATCGAAATAACATGCTTTATTCATACAAAGAACCAAAGAAAACAACTACCAATAAATAGGAACAAACTTATAAGCTATTGATGTTGCATTATTATATTTAGAGTTGTATTGCTCTCTTAAGGAACTCCTACTTTTATCGTAGGTATAAGTGTGCATTCCTTTACAATTCACTAACTCTTAGAAAATTAGAAAATGTATGGTTTATTTTACATTATTATTGATGTAGGAACATCCTGTCTCCAAAATAAGCATTTTTTTAACTAGACCAAGGGGTCTTGGGCTTATTTGAATTTAATTATGTAATTGATGAAAAGTTTTGTGTTTGAAGGAATTCTAAAAAACTTGTATTAGTTGTGGAATCCATTGTAATTGAGTTAGTTCTCAAGAGTGGTGAGGACTTAGAGAGATCCTAGGGTTGGTTGTATCTCTCTTAAGTGCATTGTGGATTTCGAATCGAGGATTTAGTGGATCTAGAGGATCCTAAGGGATTGTATGAGAGTTTTTAGGATTTGAAACAGATTGTAATTTCAGAATCGATGTGTATTAAAATTCTAAGCCTGAGTGCAAGAAAGGTGTGGCCAATTTAGTAGAGAATTAGACCAAGGTTGAGGAAAGACCAATTACTGAGAATCAAGCCAAAGAGAGGAAACACCCAGATTGTTAGATCGGGGAAAGAGAGATTATGATTGTAATGTTCTGTAAAATAATGGATTTAATAGAAATCAGAGAATTTACCTAGAGTCTGTGTTAATGAAAGGTTGAATACCTCTGTAGTTATTTCTATGTTGAATGATTAGTGTCCAAGATTTGAATTTGGAGGATTGTGGAGGGTTTACAACGTGGAAGAAACCCTTTGTGGACAGAGAAAGAGAAACAACTGATCATGATCCATACCAACCATCATATTGAAAGTCTATTGTGCAAGGAAGACGGATTAAAGTGAAACCTTGATTGTTGATTGCAATTGGATCAATGATCCTCATAGTTTCATTTGGGGAATGTTTACAACCCTTGGATCTCGAGGAAGAGTAATCATGATGATTGATTATGAGTCCATACTTTCCATTCCCATGTTAAGAACGAACGACCATGATTACATCCTTGATATAGATTTACCTAGATCTATGGCTAGAGTTCTCTATGGGTTCAAAGTCTCAAGCTACATCGTCAAGGATTTAAGAGTAAAGCTATCGAAGTAAAAGTTGGAAAATACTCTACGAGAGGAGTTTTGATCAACCGATTAGATTGATCGAGAGACATAGGATATCAACAATTGTCAAAGCATCCACGTGGCATAAATAAAGTAGGCATCTAGAGATTTGAAAGAAGTGAAGCATGACCCCGACCGACGGCGAGGATTCATTGAGATTGGCCTAGATATTTGGCTACAAAGGTGACACCTAGTGGCATCCTACTGGAGTAAGGTCACCATGAGAGTCTAGCTTTCAAAGCAAAGTGTTGGAGATCTACTTCGATGAAAATAGACTAACCAATGGTCGATATCTATTTGGGATAAAATAGATCCATGGCCCTTGTGGAGACACATGGAAATTGTTTGTAGAATACCAAGATCACAATAGAGCACGGAAAGCTAAGATGTATTAGGAATGATCCAAATCGATGCTGAGGGAGTGATGTGTGGCGACAATTAATTTAATCTCGGAGTAGATCCATCAGAGTCATTGGATGAATAGACTTCAATAGAAGGACAACAATAGACTATTTAGATCTATTCAGAATTGAATAGATCGACCATTCAGAAGAGGATACATGTCAACTGATGAGACCGAGATGTGGCATCAACGAATTAGGTTAGAACACATGGCAATAAAGTACATGAATGAGAGGAGGATACATGGTAGGAGGGTGCACATAGATGGATGAAGACAAGGCACAATGGAAGCGACATGTGGTGATTTGTGATCATTAGATCCTGATAGATCAATGATGGAGGTGTAGTATGCAATTGGAATCCAAGAAGGAGATGGAAATAGTGTTCGGGTGAAGTTTCGGAGTGTGGTGGCATGAGAGAGTCCTAGAGAGGAACTTTGAGATAAAGGAAGAAAACGTTGATCTAGACCGTATGTCGGGATGCGCTCAGAAGCAAGGATAATAGTCCATTGGAGCAACATTTCAGAACTGGTTCATGTAGTTTAGTTTATCAAATCCGACTATAGCATTTTGAGGCACGATGAGGATTTTTCATCGAGAAGTGATCAATGGTGGAGATGATCTCTGTGAAAATTATAATGGTCTACGGATAGGATAAGTCTAAAAGTGTATAAGCCTATGGTTATGTTTTGAGGTTTTTGGAGATGATCTTGAAATTGAGTGCTAAAGTTTTTTTATGCATAACAAAGTATCATGAGCCCTGTTAGAAGGAGGTTTTAGGGCCCTCACATTTAGATTTTGAGGAGATCGATTCAAGAGCTAGGCATAATTGATTTTAAAATTATTCATACATGTGGGATAACAACATGATGGGTCATCATTTTTTGTATCAGAGAAAACCAATTTTGTTTGTATTGAAGAGGCCAATTGAACTTAAGAAATCTGCAATAGAATATTGCATCCATCAAAGATTTTGAGTTGATTCAGAGGGGAACATGCACAAAGGAATGCATGAGAAATTGCAAAGGTGTTGTGATAAGGAGTTGTCCATTCGAGTGCATTGAGTGTGGAAGACAAGATCTGGGACAAATCTTGTAGGCATGATGTTTTTATCTCTGTATTTTAATCAACAATGTTAATTTTAATTAGTAGGTAGAAGCAAAAGGAGAAGTGTAATGATTGAAAACCCTTACATTTAGTAGAGTTCTCACTGAGGAAAATAGAGAAAGTATAGCTCTCAAGTGAAGAACTTGTGGAAGAACCTTGTAGCAACAGATGATGTAATTACTCCTGGATAATATTGGAAGTGTAGAGAAAAAGGAGGAGTTCTCTAGAGAATGTGAGCAAGAGTATAGAACCAAAGAAGAGAAAAGGAGATGCTCAGAGGGTTCTAGGAGACAAAACTAGTGATACCAAAATTCCATATCTCAATAGGAAGATTGGTTAGGTATTAGGTACCATATGAGGAGATTTTCTATAGAAGCTTGACGCAACTCAGAGTGAACAAAGAAATGTTCACAAAAGTACAGGTGAAAATGACTATTGATGGTTATTATGAAGGTTCTAGAAGAAGCCACAACAAAGGAAAGAAATATTCCAAATAAAATGGCATAAAGAAGATGAGTCAAGAGGAGCTTGACATAGAAATGGTTAAGTTAAGGATACAACTCAGTTACAATGGAAAACTGCTACAGAAGAAGATTGAGGAAAACCATATATAAGTATGGAATCTAAAGAATAAAGTAATGTGGCTTGTGATGCAATTATTTGAAAATAAGTTAAGGAAAATCTTGAGGAGTTTGAGGCATAGTTTGAGTGCTTTACTGAAGAAGGAGGAACTTAGAGTAGTTTAATTTAGGGAGAGGTCACTAAAAAAAGTTCACTTGTGTGAACCAAAGCAAGGAGGTAGCCTTGGAGAGGATGAGGAAGAAGAGAGACATGTTGAGTGTCTCATGAATTATTTGGAAAGTTCAGATCAACATGAGAATGTGATGACAGAGGAAGGAAATGAGGCTAAGGAGCCTTACATTTTTAAAATTGACATTTTTCTATGACTGCAAGTTGTTCAAGGGAAGTTAGACAATCATCTGGAACTGTCATTAATATTGTTGAAGATGGTGATATGATTTTTGAAAGAATAACAGAAGGACATAATCATAATTTTGTTATGAAGTAGGTTGAGATATTGTAGTCTCATGAAGATAGTCAAGATGGAGGCTATACATAACTTGAAATTGAAATTGTTGAAAAGGAATATGTTGATGAGAATATGATGAGGTGCTTAGACCAGCACAAGAAGATGATACTTGAAGAGGCATATGAGATATTTGATGTTTCGTTGGAGTATATCAAGATGATGCTAAAATCATCAACATAGACTTCAAAGTCTCAGGTTTTTAAAACTTATTTTTAGTGTGTGTCTATAGGTATTAGAGGAAATTTGGCTAATTAATATAGCCAAAGGGAGGAAAAAGAGAAGAACTCATAAATAATGCCTACAAATTTTGATGAAGAATTGAAGATACTTGAGGACTAGTTGATGAGTCCAAGGATTGATAAGGGAGATTTCATAATTGATATTAAGAATTCTAAAGATATAATTCAATTTTCCACAAAGGATTTGAATATCTCAAATACTTTGAGATGGACATATGAACAAGACATGCATCAACTAGTCGATAACAACAACAAACAAATTTAGCAGCAAGTTTGTGGTAGCATGTACTAGCCAAAGAATATAATGGACATGGAGATCGAGTAAATGAGGATGTTGATGATGAATATGTCTCATAGAATACATGTCGAACTAAAGAAGGTAGTCAACAAAATGACACAATTGATATTGTAGATTTACATGTTTAATGGAAAGTTGCAGATAACAAGAAGGAATAAACAATGCAACAATGCAAGCAATCAGTAGCATAAAGTATGGGATCCAAGAGGATTTCATGATCCGAAATCGAATTCAGAAGCCTGTCAGGGCATGAAAAATGATCAAAACTTAAAGTTCTCAGAATCCAACGAAACCAACACCATTACGTCCGTCTCGTCTTCCTGATTCCGGTGGTATAATTTTTTTGTCAAACGGAGTCCATATGGAGAAGATATCGCATTTTGTCCGCCAAACCAAACAGGCAAAATTTTTGGATGTTGATTGTACTTGTCTATACAGTCCGTACAGGACACGTGGCAGGTCCGTATAGGTGATGTGGCATCACCAGGAGATGACACATGGAAGGTCCATACAGGACACGTGGCAGCCTCAGGTAGTGACACGTGTTAGGCAGTTTTGGCGTTTTGGGCGTATGGTTGGACCAATCCCGAGGTGACACGTGTCACCACTGGAAGGGTGACATGTGGCACGGGATGAAATCAGCAGCGTATGTGGTGGATGACGTCAGCATCGTACGGAAAGTGACGTGGCAGCGACACGTGGCAGTGACATGGGCCAATTAGCAGTTGACAAGTGGCATGATCCGGTTGGTTGTCTTCGTCGAATCAGTTGTTGACACGTGGCATTCATCGAGTGGATGTAAAGGTGCCACGTGGCCCAATCACAGGATGCCACGTGGCACCTTGAATTTTGTCAATTTGGTTTAAATATAAAAAAATTGTATGGTTCGAGGGGTTCGACCCCCGGACCTCCCCATTCCCAGCGCCTTCGCAACAACACTACGACCATTGTACCACCGCATGTGACTTATTATGTTGGTGGGTGAAAATTTATTTAAAGTTAAAGTTTGTGTTGAATGGCGGGGGTTCAGGCTGGGGCTTAGCCCCGACCCGTCGTCGTTTCAAATGTGACCATGTATGTTAACGCGCGGGGGGTTTATAAAAATGTAACCGGTAAATGTGCACGGGAAATTTGAACCAACGGTTACCACCGTTATACCAAATGCACGCGGGTAATTTATATGTTAGCCCGTGGTTTAAATGGCGCACAGTTATTTAAAACAGTTGTGGTAATGGGTTAAGCCCACGGTCATGCACATTCACAATATGACCAAGTGTTAGCGCCAACATGTAAAGGCTAGCGCTTAGCCCGTAGGGCTAGCGCTTGGCCACATTAACGCCATGTGACCATAAAAGGTGCGCGTGCCCAACAAGAAGGGGGATTAAGTCAAATATAACCATATTATATGGTTAGAGTGGGTTTTTAACCACTTTATGATTTTTAAATGTAATTAATCCATTTTTAATGTAATTGGGAGTTATTGGGTGGTTTTTGAGCCTAACTTCTTGGAGGAAGTTGGAGATGGGTAACCAACTTCCCAACTATTTAACCAAGACCATTTTGAGGCCAAGGGGTCAGCTTTTGGACAGCTTTTTGGACGGTTTTTGAGAGAAAAGATGCTGAGGAAAAGCCAAGTCAAAGCCAGTTTGAGGCAGGGAAGCTATTGAGGAGGAGATGTTGTCGGACGATTTCTGAGAGCTTCGGACATCCATTTCACGTGCCGTATTTTGTGCAAGATTCTAGAGGTCTGGGCGAACATGACTAGATCATTCTGGAAGCCATTCGACATTGTAATGGTGTACCATTAAGTTTTTGAACAGAAATAAATAAGCCTCCCTCATAGAGAAAAGGCCCAGAGACGTAGGCAAAGTTGTGTCGAACTCCGTTATCAACCTGTGCATTATGGTTTGCTATTTTTCATTGCATTTCAGATATGCAATTATGTTAATGGATGTATAATTCATTTTCTTTTCTCGCTCTTTCGCTAAGTTTCTGAATGGTTAATTAATGCATGCAAATAAAAACTCAACCATAAGTCATTTGAAAAATCCTAACGGATCAAGTGGTATCAGAGCTAGTTGACGTTTGGAATTTGAGTTTTGCATGTTATCCAGGGAAGATCACATCTCAAGGAGGAAAATGGCATCTACAGGAGGACTTTCTCAAGATGAGAAGGAGTTCAAAGATTCGGTATTTTCCATGGCCGAGATGGTGAAGGTGTTGTATGATGACTACTTGGAACGAAAGAGCACGGTTCAAGTGAAAGCTTCAAATAACAACAAAGGAAAAGAAGAATTGAAGGAAGTGCCTTCTACATCTGTTTCAGAAAACACATCTGAGGTATGCAGTAAAGGTTTCTCATCAAATTTTCCTCATTCTCATCAAGTTGGTTTTGGTGCATTCGAAAAACACACAAAAGGTGTAGGTTTGAGAATACTAACCAAGATGGGTTATGAAGAAGGAAAGGGCCTTAGATGTAGAGGTCAAGGCATTGTAAATCCTATTGAGGTTGAGGAAAGGCCTCAATACTTAGGGTTGGGATATGGCAAAGGGGACCTTGGAGAGTCTTCCAAGAGAGGTTCCAAAACTTCGGAAGCAAGTAATGCTTCGAATGGCCAACTTAAGACATTGCGAGAACACTTCACAAAAGGAAATGGCGCATCACTTTAGGATTGTGGTAGTGAATGCAAGTCGTCTCCAAAGAAAGGTGAAGATCAGCATGGAAGGTATAATGGTCATGTTTTTATTAATTCTCATTTTGATTATAACAAGCATAATCAAGTAAACCGGAACTTGTGGAAACTTTATCCATGTACTTATTGTCATTCACCTAAGCATTGTGTTGCCAATTGTTGGAAGAGACAAAATGTGTACAGGAAACCTATGTCGACCAGGAAGGAAAAACAACGTAAAGGATCAAGTCCACAATGGAAGAAGGAGAAGGTTAAGCAGGTCTGGATGCCAAAAACTCATTGCACGTTCTGCAACAAGAGTGGACATCAAAAGGCTAGTTGTTGGAAGCTTAATCCAGAGCTTCATCCAAAGAAGGAAAAAAGGATTTTTCACATACCCACGAAGGAGGACAGATTACTAGCGAAGAAAGAAGAACATCGTGAAGGAAAGAAAGCAGTCGCTTGGTTCTGCCAAAAGTGGATGTCTCAACTTCATTGTATTTTGCTTCCATTAATGTAATCGGATCCAGAGCAAGGTGGGTGGCCTATCCCGAGCTTGTTGAGTGGTCATTAACCTTTTGGGGACCAAAAGGTCTTATTGTTGGGAGGTGTGATCCGAAATCGGATTTAGAAGCCTGTCAGGGCATGAAAAATGCTCTAAAATGAAAGTGCTTGGAATCCAATGAAACCAACACCATTGCGTCCGTCTTGTCTTCCTAATTCCAGTGGTATAATTTTTTTGTCAAACGGAGTCCGTATGGAGAAGATATCGCATTCTGTCCGCCAAGCCAAACAGGCAAAATTTTTGGATGCTGACTGTACCTGTCCGTACAGTCCGTACATGACACGTGGAAGGTCCGTACAGGTGACGTGCCAGAACCAAGAGATGACACATGGCAGGTCCGTACAGGACATGTGGCAACCTCAGGCAGTGACATGTGTCAGGTAGTTTTGGCGTTTTGGGCGTACGGTTGGACCAATCTTGAGGTGACACATGTCACCACTGGAAGGGTGACACGTGGCACAGGATGACGTCAGCAACGTATGTGGAAGATGACATCAACATCGTATGGCAAGTGACGTGGCAGCGACGCGTGGCAGTGACGTGGGCCAATTAGCGGTTGACAAGTGGCATGATCCGGTTGGCTGTCTTCGTCGAATCAGCTATTGACACATGGCATTCATCGAGTGGATGTAAAGGTGCCATGTGGCCCAATCACGAGTTGGGAGGCCGACCAGCTTCATAAATGTGTCGTTTGGCAGGCGCGCGGATTTGGCATATGCGCTCAATATACGAAGATATTGCGCGCGCGCGCTCATTTTTAGTGGGTATGCTGCGCTTTTTAATTTTTTAGCCATTTTTGTATAGTTTTTGGCCTTTTTGCTGTGCTGTGGATTTAATCCTTGTGCCATGAATGCCTGTTTTTCTGTGCTGATGATGTGGATTTCTTGTCGCCCTGTGCGGATGAAATTTCAGTGATAACAGATGCCCCTGGATGGATGAGGTTAGGAGCAAAACATATAGCCGAAATTCATCAATGTTTCTTTGACTGAGAATGGTGATGTAAGGGAGAGCAAGAGTGAGACCGTATAGAGCAATCCATTGGAGAAGGTAGGAACCTGTAGATCCGACCTTCCACAAAGTGTGAAACAATATACAAAT
>WSFP011394346.1:0-27560 GCA_009831015.1 Picea engelmannii
GTCCTTCTTCAATTCTGGCTTGCATTTATGACTTAACCTCATCCTTATTTAAGGATTCCTCAACCTTCTTGCAAATTTCCTCTTGCAGTATTTTGGTAGATTCTTCATCCAAGATTCTTCTTTCTTCTTTATTTTGATAGTTGTTATTTTTTTCTTTCAATATCTTAACTCATCCAATAGTTTTTTATTATGGCTTCGTAATCTACATAACTCTTCATCTTTCTTTTTTAAATCTTCCATTGATTCATCTTTTTCCCACTTGCCTTTTTTAGTATTTTATTACTTTAGGTTCTTAACCTCTTTAAGGAGTGATTCATTCAGGGATATTATATTATATAGCTCCTAATCCTTCTTCTTAATCTCTTCCTTTTCTTCTTTTAATTCATCTTTAATTCTATACATTTCCTCCATTTTTGTATCCCTAATCCATTTATCTGAGAATATTTTTTCAAGTTCTTCCCATGTGGAGTGGAGTCTAGTATATTCATCAAGGCTTCTCCACCACTTATGAGCTTCAACTGAAAAAGAAAAAGTTAACCCACAAGGACCTATACTAATCCTCATACAATATTCCTTTATCATCCTCAACCATTCCCTAGGACTAATTTCATCTTTATCTGCATCTCCACTAAAGTTAGGTATTGTCATTGATTATTAATTGAGGTCTAACCACAATCCTTGACTTCCAACCTCCGTATATTAAGGATAAATGTATCAAATAGTTATAATAATTATTCCAATATTCTATTCTATTTTTTTTTTATTTTTCCAATGGATTTTGAATCAGCTCAATCAAAAATTCCAATAAAAAATTATGATAGTTTTAAGTGAACATACCTTTGAAACCCTCGTTTAGAGTCTGTCCTCCTGGTTGACCTTACTTATGATGTATCTTTGCAATTTCGACCCTTCTCAATATGAAATTTCAACCTGTATTACTCTTAAATTTCTTCTTTGCAATTCCACAGGTCTGACCAAAATTGGATGTGCCAAGTGGAAGTTATGATAATTTCCCCACACCTTGTTGATTTTTGGCATTTTCGATAAAGAGCACTTGTACAATGTGCCCCATGTACAATAATTGAAATAAAATTTTGAATATTGTACCTAAAATACTATGTCTTCTCCACTATACAATTCAACTAGTCTCACTCAATTTGGATCCTCTATGAACAAGTTATGGATGTTTTACTCGGAACACCTATTTGAGACTAGTCAATAGGACTAGTCAGATACCCTATCTTCCACAGGGCGTATCTACAAAATTAAGATGAACCAGAAGATTAAATTTTTATCATAGACACCTTGATAAGTTATATAAATATCCTCCAGATTTTAGGGTCTGAAACATTACCGATTTTTTTTTATATTGAAAATTCCACGATGAATAAAATCATGATGATTCCATAACCCTATATTAGACAAGATATATCTCTGAACGTATAAGGCCCTAGGATCTGAAATTTGAACCCCACATACCTTGATTCGTCTAATAAATATCCTCCAAGGGGTTGCTTATGAAGCTTCGTAGAAATAAAGTTATAGTGAAAATACCAATATGTCTTGGATGCAACAATGAAACCCCAAGACCTTGAGATCTGATACCAAATGTTATGATCCAAATGCTCAAATATCATAAAATAAAATAAGTACACACCATGGACATAATTTCAATGTGGATCACAACTCCAATATAGATAAGTTACATAATAACTCCTTAAAGAATCGGGGAACCCCCTCCAAATAACCAAATGTCTTTCATACTTCACAATTCCCCTGTCAATAATGAATACATGATCTCTTATATATAGCTATTCACACTTGCACATGAAGCCCCTTTATCACTAGGCCGACCCTATTACATATGTATTTACACATTAAATGTACATTTAAACCCATATATACCCCCCCTTGGGGTCATATCATATACATTTAGCCATATATATGCCCCCCTTGGGTCATAACAGGAATGCATGTTTTAAATGATAACATAACATGTTATTGATAGTTGTTGTTTCAACATGTAGGACATATTGGAAGACCATGTGAGTGAATGGTGCAACGCGATATGGATGACACCTCACATCTCATAGATGAAGAATCTGATGGTCAGAGGGATAGATAAACCCCTCCAAATTTGATGGCCATCATTAGAAGTCTAAAGGAAGACAATGAGAGGCTTATGAGAGCCCAAGACGAACAACAAAGTTGAATGTAGTACTGCTATAGAGCCTATCTGTAATTTAGAAAAATCTACAACAAGCCCTAACAATGCATAATCGCAATAGTCAGATAGGTTGAAAACCCCTTCGGATGCTCAAAAGCATGGACTGGTTCACAATGATGCGAGCATGAGTTATTTTAGAAAGAAGCATCGAGATGCCATGAGAGGAAAATTGAGTGGAAGTGTTTCCATGGAGTCATCTATCCAAAAGACTACTCCGACAGAGCAATCCAGTAGTGGTACATAATCTAATATTCCTAAGAAAAGAAAGAGGAATAATTCTCATAGTTCTCTAACTGAAGAATTCAAGAATGTTAAGCCACCTATATTTGAGGGAGAGATAAATAAAGGAGAAGAAGTCAAAGCATGAATATTTGATTTGAAGAAGTACTTTCAGGTACACAATTACTCCGATAATACCAAGGCAAGGAATGTCATATTTAACCTGAATGGAGGGGCTTCCATTTGGTGGGAAGACCTCAAGGAAATTAAAGGGCTAAAGGAAAGAAAACTAACATGGAAACATTTTAAGAAACACTTCTTTAAGGCTTATTTATTGGAAAATTGTTATGACGACCAAATTAAGGAATTCCATGAGCTTAAGTTGGGACAACTTTCCATGGATGCATATGCTAAAATATTTATGGAGTTGTTGAGGTATGTTCCCTACCTCAAGGATGAGAAGGCGAGAATCCATCATTTTCTCAGTGGGTTACCATAGTTCTACCAAGACAAGATCAAGTTTGATAATCCCAAGACATTGGAGGAAACTATTCGGAAGGCCAAGTGTTGTTATGATCAATCTAAACATAATCAAGAGCCTTCAGAAGATTGGAAGAGAAAGGAAAAGATTGGATTCCAGAAGAAGGGATTCAATCCATTCCCTTACAATAATTCGGGGAAAGGTGCACAGTTGGGTTAGTCAAGAAGGATTATGCATCATCAAAATTTCCCATCTCAAAGTAGAAATAAACCAACAGAGCAAGCAAGAGAAAGAGAAAAGGAGCTTAAGAAGGGATCATTGTAATACTAGGGATGCAAAGAACCACACATGTTGAGGGATTGTCCCCACAGGTAGCATGACAATAGGAAGGTGTATAATGTGTAGGAGGAAACTACAATCAACGACGTATCCATAAGTGTGCGGAGAATTTATGCAGCTATAGAGAATCAACAAGCAGACCACCAAGCCTTTGTGGTGGAATTCGAAGGTATTACTACTGATCAACATGTCTCCATTTTAATTGACCCAGGATCTAACCTTAGCTATATTTCACCTCGAGTAGTGAGGCATGCTCCTTATAGAAAAATAATCATGTGAAAGCATGGTTGGTTCAATTAGCCACTGGAACAAAGAGGAAAGTGGCTAAGGTAGTTGAATCTTGTCCACTTGAAATGGATGGACTGGAGACTCAAGCAGTTTTGAATATCCTACCCCTAGGCTCGTATGACGTGTTGTTGGGTGTGGATTGGTTAGTTTCCCATAAGGAAAAATTAAACTGTTATGAGAAGACTGCGGAGTGTGAAGATGAGAAAGGAAATGTAATAATTTTGCAAGGCATTCAGAAGCTAGTCTCAATGAGGAAAATAACAACGTTGCAACTCAAGAAATTCAACAGAAAAGGGTGTCTCTTGTACGATATAAAAGTATTAAACTCAACAAAAAGAAAAGAGATGAAGGTTGAAGATCACCCTATACTATGGGGGTTCAAAGATGTGTTTCCAGAGGAAGTGCATGGATTACCTCCAAAAAGTGATCTTAATTTTTCAATAGATTTGGTGCCTGGAGAAGTACCAACATCGAAAGTGCCTTACGAGATGAGCACACCAAAGATGGTGGAGTTGAAGGTGAAGCTAAAGGAAATGTTGGATAAAGGTTACACCAGACCAAGTGTATCCCCATGGGGAGAACCAACCCTATTTTTAAATAAGAAGGATGGTACCTTGAGGCTGTGCATCGATTATAGGCAGTTGAACAAGATGACCATCAAGAATAAGTACCATTTTCCTAGGATAGATGATATTTTTTATCAGCTCAAGGGAGCTGCAATTTTCTCAAAGATTGATCTAAGGTCGGTATATCACCAAGTCAGAATCAAGGATGAGGACATCCACAAGACAACCTTTAGGACAAGGTATGGACACTATGATTTTGTTTTAGTGCCATTTGGGATTACAAATGCACCGACTACATTTATGTGTTTGATGAATAGTGTGCTCAACAAATATTTAGACAATTTTGTCTTACTTTTTATGGATGACATTTTGGTGTATTCCAAGAATTGGGAGGAGCATGAAGAACATCTTAGAATGTTGTTACAGGTGTTAAGAGAACACCAGTTGTACGCTAAGCTCAACAAGTGTGATTTCTTCTAAGGAGAAATCGAGTATTTAGGTCACATAATCTCAACCAAAGGAGTGGCAATGGACCTTGAAAAGATTAAGGAAATCATGGATTGGCATACCCTTATAAATGTGACAGAAGTAAGATCCTGTATGGGATTGGCTTGGTATTACAGAAGGTTCATAAAGGGATTTTCCAATATTGGTAATCCTATTACTTCATTGCAAAGAAAATGGGAGAAATTTTTATGGTCACCATAATGTGAAGATAGCTTCTAGCAGTTGAAGCATCTATTAACTAATTCCCCTGTTCTAAGGATTGCAGACCCATAAAAGGATTTCTTGGTATGTACAGATTCTTGCAAGGAAGGACTTGGTGGAGTTCTCATGCAATAAGGGCAAGTGATTTTCTATGAATCATGAAAGGGAAATGAGCATGAATAGAAGTATGTCACCCATGATATGGAGTTAGCAGTGATCGTGCATGCATTGAAGATGTGGAGGCACTACTTGCTTGGGAGAAGATTTATCCTAATGACAAACCACTGTGGTCTGAAGTACCTATTTGACCAGCCAAGGTTGAATGCCAAACATGCTAGGTGGATGGCGTTTATCAATGAGTTTTATTTTGAAATCAAACACATTAAAGGGAAGGATAATAGAGTGGCAGATGCACTCAACCAAAGTGTGCATGCTATACGCCTAGAAAAAACAAGTGTAAGAGAGTCTAAAATTCAACACAGGATTAAGACCCTCTTTTAGGAAGATGAGTTCTTCAATCAAGTCATGAAGGAAGGGTTACGACAAGAACCTAGGGAAACGAGGTATGGAGGATATCAGTTTGGGGTTGATAGCCTGTAGTTTTATAACATCAGGCTATGTGTGCCTACTTTAACTAATTTGAGGCACTTGATTATGGACGAGTTCCATAGAAGACCATATGTAGGTCACCTTGGTTACCAGAAAAATGTGACAACAATTAGAAAACTATATTATTGGCCAAGAATGAAGTAGGACGTTTCCCAATACATTGCAAAATATTTGGAGTGCCAATAGGTGAAAGTTGAGCACCGACATCCTACTAGGTTATTGTAGGATTTGCAGATTCCAGAGTGGAGTTGGAAAAAATTTCCATGGATTTCATTACAGGATTGCCAAAGACAATCAAACAACATGATGCGATCATGGTTGTAGTGGATAATTTGAGCAAGGCAACTCACTTCATCCCCATAAAATCTAATTTTAAATCCATAGATGTTGCTAATGTTTTTATCAAAGAAATTTTTAGATTGCATGGCTTTCCTAAAACTATAATCTCAAACAAATATGCTAAGTTCACCTCAAATTTCTGGAAAAGCTTGTTTGTAGGCTTGGAAATGTAGCTGGCATTTAGCACAACCTACCATCTTCAAAAAATATGGTCAAAATGAAAGGGTGAACAAAATATTGGAAGACATGTTAAGAATGCATGTTATGCATCACCCAAGAAGTGGGAAGAGTATCTACCACTGGTAGAGTTTACCTATAACAATGGTTATAAAGAGTCATTGAAAACGAGCCCGTTTAAGGTTATGTATGGTAGAAAGTGTAGATTTCTAATCAACTATGATAGTCCAGTGGACAAAATCACACTTGGACTAGAATTGTTGAAAGAAATGGAACAAGTCATGGTTAAGATAAGGAAGAACCTAAAGGTTGCCCAAGAAAGAAGAAAGAGTTGTGTTGATAGCAAGAGAACCTGCAGAGTTCAAAGTAGGAGACCATGTGTATCTCCGAGTGAAACCCAAAATAATTTCCTTGAGAATGGGAGCTTGTGCTAAGTTACCACCCCGATATTGTGGACCATTTGAAGTCCTAGAGAGAATAGGACCAATAGCATACAAAGTTGCATTACCATCTATTGTTAGAGCTCATAATGTGTTCCATGTATATTTGTTAAAGAAGTATGTACATGACCCTAATCATGTAATTTATTGGACTGTGATACAGGTGGAACCAGAGGGAGAATTCTAGCTTGAACCCCATTGCATCCTGGATAGGAAAGAAACAATGCTCTGGAACCGAGCCATCGTGCAAGTCAAGGTGCAATGGAAGCACTTTGGAGCAGATGAAGCTACAAGGGAGATGGAAGATGCCATGAGATTGGCATATCAATTTTTGTTTACTGCATAATTGTATTTACATGATGTTTTAAACACTGAGGACAATGTTTCTCTTAAGGGGGAGGGGAATGTAACACCTTGTTTTTCCCAAAGACTGTAATTATGCTAAGACTTCATGTAAGTATGTTTATGAAGCATGAAATTATGTTTTAATTTAATGCAAACACCAAACCATTTTCTGATAGGGAACAACTTTAATAGTACTAGCCATGATACACCAAAGGGAATTGATGAAGCAAGGATTGATTGAATGGTTGGGTGAAGAGGAGTTGATATGTATTAGTGAGGAAAACAAGAAGCTTGCTTAGCAAGTCAGATTATGATGGTAAAGCATAAATATACACCTACCAGCGTACCAGACCTATAGGAAGCCACGTGACCAATAAAATAAGTCACAAGGTAGTTGGAATAATTAATGATTGTTGGCAGTTTGTCTTTGAATAAGAAAGGGCCAATTAAATGTCTAACAATAGGACACCATAGATTTTTCTCTTTAGATTGGTAATTGCAGACTGCAGGTTATGTCTGCAGGAAGCTACAAGAATACCGAGAGGACTGGAAAGGATGAGATGAAGGGTGGAAAAACACCACCAAATGAGCAGACAAAGGAGAGTGCGCACATGAAGGGTGCACATGATACACCCTTAATAGTAAAACCTTAACAATACTGGCCATGATACACCAGAGGGAATTGATGAATCAAGGATTGATTGAATGGTTGGTGAAGATGAGTTGATATGTATTAGTGAGGAAAACAGGAAGCTTTCTTAGCAAGTCAGCTTATGATGGTCAAGCATAAATATACACCTACCAACGTACCAAACCTGTAGGAAGCCACATGACCAATAAAATAAGTCACAAGGTAGTTGGAATAGTTAATGACTCTCAGAAGTTTGTCTTTGAATAAGGAAGGGCCAATTGAATGACCGACAATAGGACACCACAGATTTTCCTCTTCAGATTGGTAATTGCACACTACAGGTTATGTCTGCAGAAAGCCACAAGAATACTGAGAGGATTGGAAAGGATGAGACAAAGGGTGGAAAAACACCACCAGATGAGCATATAGAGGAGAGTGTGCACATGCAGACGGAGAAAAAAAAAACTAGAGAAAAAATAATTTCGAGAAGAGCCGAGTAAAAGGAGATATTTCCTTGAAGAAAACATGAAACTTGTCTGAGTTATTGATAATCACCCTGAACAAAGAAGACCCAATTCTAGATTGGAGTAAGAAGGAATAAATCTTGGTGCTTACTAGACAAAAACCGACACTGGTAAGGGGAGGTCGCTGGTGTTGAGGTAGCAGAGAAGGGACTGCCTTGTGTAGAGGAAATTCAGTTGAGAAACCACTTGAAAAATATGTAGAGTTATTGATCTCGGTGGGAAGACGACAAATTATGTTGTGTCAGAGGAAGAAGGAGAGTAACTTTCCTAGATCATTTTAAGTTTGGAAATCCAGACGAATCGTTCCCCTGGTGGTATCATGGCTTAGAACGAGGGTGGCATACTGTAGGAAGACACTCTACAGTATGGCCTACAGTTGGGAGGAAAGACATCCTCTCTCTGTCAATGGTGTTGGAAATTTCTTTATCAGATAAGTGTTTAACTTAGGTGTTGAATTTGAACATGAATGTTTTGTTTATGTAAATGTCTGATGTAATGGGAAATGTAAATGCTTATAACCAATTATGTGAATTCCTAAGAAATTGGATTATGTTTCCAGGGTATCTAATTGATTTGTTAAATAATGAAAATGAATAAGTATGGATTATTTGTGTCTCTGAGAACATTGTGGTTTTAGATGAAATTTTGTAGGACATGGACGAAAACATCATTTAGACAGTGATGGGGTGTCCTGTTGACCAAGGAGATCCTTGTAAGGAATAGAGGACCATGAATCTTGAGAAAGCCCTGATCTTTTGTGAAAGCTTGCAAGATATGCAAGATATTCCTTTTTCATGAGGTTAAGAGACTAGTGATGGACCAAACCCTGTAGAACCCAGAAAATGACTAAGTCCCGTTCGGTGGGTTAAACAGTAAAGAAACCATGGGATGGGTCAAAAGAGTTTGCGACTGTTGATTCAATGGGATGAGTAATATCAACCTTTTATCGACAAAGTATTATCTTTGGGAGTGGGTGAGTTCCAGGACTTGTAAAAGTCCAACAACGAAAAAAGGAAACATGTGGTGTAACAAGGATCGTTGATTTGTTGAGAGTAAATCGACGAGATCTAGAACGTTTATTTCAGTTCCATCATAATCAAGATAGAATGATAGTTAAGACAAGGGATAGCCCAGAGTGGCTGACGACGATAAAATTCTTAAGGAATAAAGACAATCATCGATCCACTAAAGGCAATGAAGGAGAGATCTGAGTCGTCAATGTGATGTCTATCGTCATCAGGGACCATATAATTGAGAAGTGAGGTTGAGCTAGGATATTGTCGATGAAGATAAGACACAAGAGTCGACGAGAGTCATCTTTTAGTGCTTAATGAGAGTAACCCTCCGTCGTCGATATACAAAAAACCTCTTCCCCACTTAAGCTAGGCGAGAGAGTAATGACGTCAAGATGACGTGGGTTGCCAACTCAATAGCCAACATGTCCAAGTGGTGACATTTGTCACTAAGGGATTGGTTGATGGGACGAAAGTGAGTCCTGTTGGGTGAGGAGGTCCTCTGGACCTCTGCTTTAAATTATGGCCATTGGATCTACATGCTAGTAGATTTGTACAGTTGATTCCATAGGCACCGTCATTGGGAATAAGAGGTTGGTGAGTTGAGTTTTATCTAGAGAGTGTTGACGAAGATAAATGCTCGAGACTATTGAAGGTCATCAATTTCATCGAAAATGATGACTATGAGATTTGGACAGTTGATCGACAGATAAGCGGGATGCAATCTCGATTGTGAATCCCTGTAGGTCCCATCCGTGCACTGTGAGGTACATCGAAGGCTTGAACGTTAACCTTGATGTTAGTTTGAATCACTGAAACAATCAAATCCGTTGGATGTTTGGCCCAAGGACAATCAGATCTAGGAGGGGCCTGATAGGTGGATCGTCATTAAAGCATTCAAGGCTAAATGTTTGGTGCTCCACCGAAGTGAAGCTGATGATGACGTTAGTCTTATGTGGTTAGAAATCATGAAGTGGCAGGCTATGTAGGTGCCATGTCAATGCCACATTGCATGGCACAAGTACCAAGGTACCACGTGGAAGTGAGGTGGATTTGACCATGGGAACTCGAGAAACTTGGAAGATCACATCTTTTGATCTAGAGCTCAGTTTTGAGCATGATTATAATCATTGGAAAGCTCTCGACAATCTGAATCCATATGTGAGGTCACATTAAAGAGAAGATGTGCTTGGTAAAAGATTAATTTTGACACCCCATTATCCTAAGTAAGGTTTAGGAGGTTGGGTGTGTTACACCTTGGTTCAAGCTACTAAGAAGTGGAAGCACTATCCAATGGGCAAGAAGAACATCATCCACATAGATCACTAATTGCTACAATATTTGTAGGTCCAAAGTAAGCTACAACAAACCAGACACTTCAAGTGGATGGGGTTTGTACAAAAATTTAATCTAGTCATCAAATATAAGAAGGGCAAGAAAAAAAAGTTGGAAGACATGCTTTCAAAGCCACCCACATCCAATATTAGAACTTTTGGAACTCTCATGCACATGGAACCTTTTACCCATGATGCATACATAGAGAGATACACAAAAGATGAGGACTTCAAGGAGGTGTTTTAGCAACTACAATGCCAAATTCATGTAGAAGAAGGTGACGACAAGGATGACTATCATTTCCAAAATGGGTTACTCTACAAGCTCAAAAATATTTGTGCCCCTAAAGGTGGATGACTGTCACTTATCAGAGAAGCTCACACCTCCAAGTTTGTAGGAAATTTTGGTGTTGGGAAGACAATTTCCAACTTACATAGGTATGTGTACTGGTCCATAATGCAAGAATATGTAGCACGATATATTAGAGGATGTATACTTTGTTGCACCACTAAGCCCAGTAACTTGAAGCAAGGTATATACCATCCCTTACTTCTACCCACTCGGCCTTGGGAAAGCATTTCCATGGATTTTGTGGGAGGTGTTAACATGAGGAAAAATCCCAATGTCGACATGAGGGAGAATTTCCCCATGGCAGGTCTCAAATTAGACCCACTCTTGTTTGAACAACAACATCCAATGGTATATGGGATCGACCACTGTTAACTAAATGAATTTCTCTTTGAAGAGAGTATTTTCATCAAAGTTAGGCTAAGTCCTAAATGCAGGGTTATTCTAATATGATAGTGCAATCCTACATTAAAGAGTACTTGCAGTCCTAATTTAATAGTAGCATAATCAATTATAGGTGTATAATTTAATGTGCAAAACAAAAGTAGTTCCAATTTTACAAAACAAAATCATATTGCATACTTGTTTGCATATAAATGACTATATGCATGTTCATGTAATTGAATTCATATGTAGTGTAGCTAGAGAGGTAATGGGGGGTCTGGAGGGCCCATAATAATGATAATGGAGTCCATTCAATGTAAGGTGGACTATGTCCACTATATTATTAAATAAGGATCACTATGGTAGTTAGATATAATAAATGTAAGAGGACTTACTAGAATGTTCTACTTCTAGAAAGTTCATCCTCTAGAATGTTCTTAGGTGGTTGGTAGCACTATATAAATGGGTTCAAGCAATGTAATGAGACAAGTTAAGATGTATTCTATTTGGAGCTGAAGCTCAATGAGAGGTTTCCCCCTCAAAGAGGCAAGTGAACATGAGAGGATCCCTTCCATAATAGGATCCATTGTATGGTGTTTCCCTACCCTAAGGGTTTGATATTAATAAAGTGAGAGTTGTTCTATATTATGTGGATGACGATATGCAACAACTGTAGGAATATGTTATTTTTTCTTCAAATCTAAAACGCATTGTGCCTTTGAGTCAATGATCTCCTTAGATTCCTGATTGTGCCATTCCTGTGGTTTTGCTTCCTCTCCTTCTGTAGAGTCTTCCTCAGATTCAACTTCAGACTCAACAATAACTTCTTTGTTGGCCTCCGTGGGCCCATCTTTTTTACTAAGAGACACATCCTGCAATGCAATTTTCTTTTTCTTGTACCACAACTTCAAAAACTTCTTTTGCACATTAATATTAATGGTACCCACTGATTCTATCCAAGGATATCCCAAAAAAATATCCACTCCATCCATATCCATAGCATAAAAATATGAATGCAACACATATTTATCCATAGTAATCTTAAAATCTTTAACAATTTGAACATTTTCACGCTCAACCTGTGTGCTTTGAATATTCTTTAGTGGAACTTGCAATATATTAACCAACTGAACATTGATAAATTTCGATGGCAACTGGGGTTAATAGAAACAATGATATTTTCTCTATGAATATAACCATAAACTTGTAATATAGATTTGCCACATGAAAATAAACCCTTGATGCTCTCTTCATCCTTACACTTTGTATGAGACCACCTATCTAAAAATAATTTTTCAAATTCTCCATCAGAGAGTGCCATTATTTGGGTATCCTTATGTGATTCCCACCAAATGAATGCATCACCTTGTAAATGTACACTAACCAAACCCCTCCAATTCTATTTCCATTCTAACTTATCTTCTTTTATAAAATTTTCAATACTTGGGCCATCATCTTTTCCATTAAAATACAAATACATCTTGTGATCCAGATTTTATGAGAAGAACAAAATGAAAACAAATTATTATTATTATTATTAACATAGAGACACAATGAACAATACAAATATATAGTAAAACTGGCTTCTATTCAATAAAGAAATATGTTGAAATTGTAAAATGCAGGCTGAAAACAGTCTTGCTAGAATGGTGGTGGCTTATCTCTGAGAAGAGATATGATGGATGCGCTCATTCACAAGAATATGAGTACAATGAGGCTATGAAATCATTTTTACAATAAACATTAATGCCAAAACCCTAGACATCCAAAAAATAATTCTAGGATATGAAGCGCCAAGAGTCTCGTGGGCCCCGTTGGGGTAAGTTGGTACACCAACTTCTCAAGGTCATAACTTTTTCATATGATATCCATTTTAGGCACATAATATCCCATAGGAAAGGTCTATCCGAGGAATACACATTATGTCTTAAAAATCTAACTCCATAGTTAGTTTGACTACAACGAGCCCTTAAAACATTGTTTAGGGCCTCAAAACGACCCCAGAAGTTCAGGACATGAAAAGTAGGAAAAAACTACCAAACTGAAACACTGCCAAGATGAGTTAGTTGGAATAGGTGGGTGGCCACTGATATCCACCTAGATTAATCCTCCCCCCTTAGGAATAAATGGTCTCCATTGTGTTGAGTTCCCCCATAAAATGAGAAAATTTCTACTGAATTTGGCCCCGGGTGAGCCACTTGCCTTGGTGCAGGATCTGCTCTACTTTGACAACCCAATAAAGTTGGATCCTCTGTTGGAGATTTACCTTAACATGTGTGTCCACTATATGATCAGTGGATGCATGTTCCTTGCAGTCAGGGTTGAGATTTGTTGGTGTCAACTATTCTGCTATCTCTGAGGTGTCCAATAATGGTGGAAAATATGGTCGAAGGAGATCCACATTGAACATTGGGTGCAAGCCAAGGAAGGGGGAAATGTTGAGCTCAAAGTCATTGTTGCCCACAGATTTGATGATGGTGTAAGGTCCATATTGGAGTGGAAGAAGCTTCCGATGGGGCCCTGTAAGGCGTTATTTCTGCAAGTGCAACCAAACTTTGTCTCCCACTTGAAACTTGTGTGGCACCCGATGTTGATCATGGCACTGCTTGTACTTGGAATTGGATTTCTGTAAAATATCCTGAACTTGTTGGCAGATGTGTTGGATCCGCTCAATGAACCGAGTGGCTTTGTCAGCTTTAGTTTGAGCATGGGATGAGTCTTCCTAGGTGGCCATAAGGAGCAGTTCAACATCCATGGGACCCAATGGTTGAAATCCCAACCCCACCTGAAAGGGGTTGTGGCTAGTTGAGCTATGTATGGCTCTATTGTAGCTATGTTGAACATAAGGAAGACTCACATCCCATGTGCGAGGGTGCTTGGAATTTTACATGCGCAGGATATGCACGATCATCATGTTGATGACCTTGGTTTGTCCATCTATCTGGGGGTGGAAGGAAGTGGATTTGGTGAGCTTGGTGTCCAACAGTGACCAGAGGCTCGACCAAAATGTGTTGAGGAACCAAATCTCCCGATATGAGATAATGGTTTGTAGTATCCCAAAATGTACCCACACTCGTTCAAAGAATAGCTTGGCAATGGCCTCCACTATGATGCTCTTCTTGCAGGAAGCCAGAATAGCCATCTTGGAAAAGCGATCAACAACCACAAAAACACAGTCATTTCCCCACTTGGTGGACGAAAGGAACGACATGTGTTCCATTGAGATAGATTCTAAGAGCCTATGAGGAGTAGGAAGAGGGGTGTACATGCCTTATTTCTTAGTGGTCAATTTGGCAATAAGGCAGGTAGTGGAGGACCTGATATACTTGCTAACATCATGTCGAATTTTTGGCCAGTATAAATGTTGCTGCAACACTACCACAATATTTTCTACACTGAAGTTTCCTGCCACCTAACTATAATGGGATTCCCAAATCATCTTCGCTCACTCGCTTGAAGGAACACAGAGATGGCCCAGATAGCACAAGAACCCATCCTAGATATGGAAATTAGTGACAGTTGTGTTTGCACCCAACATCTGGTAGGTGGTGGCAAAGACAATATCTTTCTCATAGAGTTGGGGCCATCTAGAGGTATTGTGGTCGCAAGAGTATAGCACCGTGGTGAGTTTCGCGACTGGAGGTCAGCTGAGGCAATCAAAAAAGTGGTTGGTACTTCTGGTATTATACTTGATGTTGAGGTGGAACTACTGCAAGTATGTGGACCACTTTTGATGGTAGTCATTCTGCAATTTTCCTTGTGTCCGTATGAACTACATCGACTTATGATCAATGTGGATGACTGTCTCCTTCTCGAGAATGTAATGCTTCCATTGGTGGCAGGCTCTCACAATGGAGTACATTTATTTGTCGTAAGTAGGGTACTTATGATAGTGTATCACTATGATAGGCCAAGGGATGTCTGTGCCAAGTGAGAACTGCACCCACAACATAGTCTGAAGAATTTGTCTCGATCTCAAAGGGTCGTTGCAGGTCGGGTAATGAAAGCACTGGTGTTGAGCATAAGTGCTACTTCAAATCATTGAACGCTTGTTGTTGGGACATTCCCCACACAAAATTTTCCTTACCACCACCCCTGGTTACTTGGCTGAGGGCCCATGTAATATGTGAGTATCCCAACATGAAACTGTGATATAAATTGGCAAGGCCTAAGAAGCTTCGAATCTCAATGAGCATGGTTGGGGTTGGCCAGTCATGGATGACCTAGATATTGGCTAGATCCATGTGAACACCATGATCATCAATAATGTATCTTAGGTATTGGACCCTATCCATGACGTAGGAGAATTTTTCCAAGTGGGCATATAGCTTGTGCTTCCGCAGAGTGTGTAAAACTTGTTAAATATGTTGCAAGTATTCCACCCAAGTCTTGCTGTAGATGAGGATGTCATCCAGATACGCCACTACAAAATATTTGGTGAAAGTCCACAAGATATCATCCATCATCCTCATGAAATTTGTTGGGGCATTTGTCAAACAAAAAGTCACGAACAACCATTCAAAAATACCTTCTTTTTACTTGAAGTCAGTCTTCCAAACATTTGTCTACTCTATTGGGACTTGATGGTATCCAGACTTCATATCAATCTTACTGAAATATTCCCCCCCCTTGAGTTGATCAAGGAGATCGTCAATTCGGGGAATCGGGTACCAGTCCTGACTGTGATTTTATTTAGGTCCCGATAATCAATGCATAATCGCTAGGTCCCATATTTCTTCTACACAAGCACGGTTGAGCTTCCACAAGGCAATGCGTTAGTTCAGATGTGCCCCTTGTTTTGTAGTTCTTATATCTAATGCTCGATCTCATCATTTTCTAACAAAGAATAGTGATAGACTGGCCCATTGGGTGGTGATGCACCAGGGGTCAAATTGATGGAATGCTTGACTTGAGAGTGCAGAGGTACCCCAATAGGTGAGGAGAAAATGTCTTTGTATTCTTCCATGACCTTATCCACTTGTTTCTACTACATGGAGAGGTCGACTGCAGAGGCCATGGATGTGGATACAATCTTTCGCTCACTCTGAGAGTGAATCACAAATAAGACAAACTTCCCGGTCTGAGATATGACCTTCCTACATTGCTTGGCAGAGATCAAGGAAATGTGACTAGCTAGAACTACCTCAGGTATCCTGTACAATTTCCTATCCAAAGTAATAATAACACTGCGAGGCCTAGACTCATATACAACATGAAATTTCCATAAATAAGGTTGGTCTGAAAGAACATCACAAAATTCGAGGGGAGCAACATCACACAATACCTCATCTTTGAAGGGTTTGATTTCGTAGGAAAAGAGACATTGTTGGATGATGCGAAGATCACTTCCTTACCAGAGCCATTCAATGGTGTAGGGATGCGAGTGCAACATTGCCGGCAGGGCCAACCACTTGATGCCCCCATCTGATATGAGGTTCTTTTGGCTACCACAATGTACAATGAAGTGCAGTGGGGTGCCTTTCACCCACACGTGTGAATGAAAGAGGTGTTCATCTTCCTCTGGCTCATCAGGTTCACTGGGCTGGATCTTAGTGGTAGCAATAGTGGCACTAGATTTTGCGTTAATGATCCGTCTCCTCTTTTCTGGTTCTAACTAAGAGTAGGAACCCACATCTAATTCAGAGGATTTCACCTCAACCACCAATGACTTCTTTGAGAGACAATCAATAGTGTTATGCCAGGGGATCTTATGGAAGTCACACCACTTCCCTATATTTGTCTTCGTCTTTCCATTGTCCTTCTTTGTTTTCGGCTTAGAATGGTTGTCCTGAGGTTTTGCATCTTTTCTATACCTTTTGTTTTGTGGTTTGGGGCTTCCCTTTGCTTGCTTCTACTGTGAGGGGTTCCCAGATGCAAACTTTCACATCTTTTATTTAAGCTTCTGCTCGATTTTGACAACATATTGATGGGTCGCGCCCAAGGAAGAGATGTACAAAAAATCCATTTCTTCCTGGATGTATCTACGCCTACCACCACAGTTCTTGAGCACTAGATGTCCCTCAGAATATTTTATATCCATCTTGGTGCGAAAGGTATGGAAGATATTTGTGAACTCTGGCACTACTTGTTCCTTTTCCTACCGCAGTGTGGCCCATTTTGTATACAGGTTGTCATAACTTCCAACAAGGTAGTATTGTTCCTTAATAACATCCTTGAAGGACTCCCAAGTGAGTGTGACTATAAATAATGAGGGTTCCCCTGTTTCATTTTTCTCACAGAAAGTCTCCCACTAATATTTGACACGAGGGAGGACTTTGAGGAGCACAAAAGTAATCTTTTCTATATTCAAAAAGTTATGGATAGAAAAATACCCTTCTAGCAGATTCAACCATTTGTTTACAACATCTACGTCTATCTGAAATTCAAATATAGGAATATCAAAGTTGATATGTATCTTGAAGGGGACAATGCCTCTGCTCGATGAAGATGCATTTCCTGTTGGTAGTTGTTGAAGGATTTACGCAAAATTATCCATCATCTCGTTCCTTTGTTGTGTGAGGGCTTCATCGAGCAATAGTTTGAAAGGATCTTCTTCCCCCTCATATTTATTTTCACCCACCATGGAAGGTCACTTGGGCGTGCGATATCTCTTGTCCTCAAGAGAAACAAGCTCGAGACCCAACTCTTTGTACCTTGACCTCGTTGGGGACATGCACTAAGAACGACAAGGAACAAACTGCTATGATACCAGTGATCTAGATTTTATGAGTAGAACAAAATGAACACATATTATTATTATTATAAACATAGAGACAGAATGAACAATAATAGAGATATAGTAAAACTAACTTCTATTCAATAAAGAAATATGTTGAAACTGTAAAATGCAGAGTAAAAACAAGCTTGCTCGAATGGTGGCGACTTATCTCTGAGAAGAGATGTGACAACTGTGCTCATTCGCAAGAATATGAGTACAATGAAGATTTGAAATCATTTTTACAATAAACATGAATGCCAAAACCTTAGACATCCAAAAACCTAACCCTAGGAGTTGAAGCACCAAGAGTCATGTGGGCCTTGTTGGGGTAAGTTGGTACATCAACTTCCCGGGGTCGTAAATTTTACATACAATCTTCATTTTAGGTGCACAATAGCCCATTGGAAAGGTATATCCAAGGAATACACATTATTTAATCAAAATTAGACTCCATCTATATATTTACTGTGGCGAGCCCTAAAAAATTTGTTTAGGGACTTAAAACGACCCCAAAAGTTCAGGACTCGAAAACTAGGAAAAAACTGCCAAACTGAAAAACTGACAAGATGAGCCAGTTGGAATAGGTGGGTGGCCACCGATATCCACCTAGAAAATCTTGGGATAAATATTCAATGAAAACTAAATCTTAAAAATAACTCAATGTGCAAATTGCGCTGCTTTTTCTGAAAAAACCTTGTAAAACTTACCAAATTTAAAACGTTGATAACTTTACTTCCCGGACATTGTTTCGACTAATTTGTTTTTTTAAATTAGATATTGTTTTGAGAGGAATTCAAATATCCAATTTGTTTTTCCAAATTCTACTATTAAATTTTTAGATATAAACCTAAAGTGCGCTGCCCTCTTTTTTGCCTAGAAAAAATATGCAAAAAGAGCCAAAACATTCTTTCCTTCTTTGGCCAAGGAAAATGCTTTGATACCAATTGTTAAGTACCTGAATAGATCTGCAAATATAATTCAAAAATAACCAAGAATAAACCAAACCATTCACCAATAATGAAAACAAGAAATAGACAAAACCCTTGAGGTAGAGTAACACCATATATTAATCCTTAAGGAAGGATAACATTCCTCAAGCAATGCTTGATGCATTCACAATATTCTTCACTATGCTCCAATACTTTGCTTACACCTATTTTATAGAATTCTCTATCTTCTAGGAACATTCTAGAGAAGGAATCTTCTAGAAGGACTATTTATATTATCTAACTACCACAATGTGCCTTATTTAATAATATAGTAGACCTAGTCCACCTTACATAAATGACCTCCACTAATAATACATAACCGCATTCCCATTGGGTACCTTCATAGGTACCCCATATTAACTACCTAGGTATACTAAATTCCATCCCCCTTAACATGTTTCGTCCTTGAAACATGGGAAGACAATATGATCAACTAAACAATGTATCCAATTGGTACAAAGTACAACCATCCATCCATCCTAACATAAGATGAACATGATGTCCAACCTATGCTTTTCCACCCTGATTTGGATATGCATCCCATCGGTGTTGCCATGGGAGTGGTTCTATTGCCTGATGTCTTCTTGTATTGCTGGTAGGCCTCCATGCACCTCTGGATTTATTTCCTTTATGGTTCCTTGCTGGTGCATAAGTGTGTTAATGCTCACGCCCTTGCCTTGATGAAGGTAGTGGGGGGTCCGGATGGCCCATAATAATAATAGTGGAGGCCATTCAATGTAAGGTGGACTAGTTCCACTATATTATTAAATAAGGCCCACTATGGTAGTTAGATATAATAAATGTAAGAGGACTTACTAGAAGGTTCTACTTCTAGAAGGTTCCTCCTCTAGAATGTTCTTAGGTGGTTGGTAGCACTATATAAACGGGTTTAAGCAATGTAATGAGACAAGTTGAGACGTATTCTATTTGGAGTTGAATCTCATTAGGAGGTTTCCTCCTCGAAGAGGCAAGTGAACAAGAGAGGATCCGTTCCATAATAGGATCCATTGTATGGTGTTGCCCTACCCTAAGGGTTTGATACTAATAAAATGGGATTTTTTCTATATTGTTCTCTAAATATTTGTGGTGTATCTGTGTGTAAGTATTTGTTTCTTAACATCATAATTCCTTTATAATCATTTCCTACAAATGAAAATTGACAAGAATGACAAATTGAAACACTTTCAAAAAAAAATCACCAACAATGCACTATTGAATAAATGAATTGTGAGGATGTTTGTTATCATCCTCCTTCAAAGAGGTAATTTGTTTTCATGAACACAACAAGAAGAAGATATATTTCCTATCCATCTTTGAGTTTAGTAAATAATTATACAATACCTAATTTCAACTCTCCAACCCCCCCTCTTCTTAGCTTACAATATATTTCTTGTATACCTGAAGGTGGATTGTTGACCTTCTTAATTACATGATTTTTCAGTTACTAATTCTACATCTTCCCTACTCTTCCCATTCCCATTACATTTTGGAATTTTTGAAACATAAATAAATCATTACATAATATTCCTTCCAACTATGATTTTCCTCAGGAAGGTGAGAAACTCTAAATCTTTGGCAGTGAAGGGCTCTCCTCCTGAAAATTTGGTCCAAATGATGGCCAACTAAAATAAAACATGTTCATTGATTTTGGACCTGTGACGAGGGTTCAGGGGAACTAGTTGACCGAGAAGAAGACAAAGGTCCTCCCTCCAACCTTACTCTTTTACAAACATGAATAGTTGTTGAACTATGAAGTTTTGTTCCTTTCCTGTAGCAAGGTTTTGACTTGGCTATTCATTTTTATATGGACGGACCTTAGGTTTAAATATGTATTACTGCCATATTTCAATATACGTCTTGTGTTATTCGATGAAAAGTGCTATGGTACTTGTGAAAGCAAGTGAAGCTCCTCATTGGCTCGGCGCTACAGAATCCTGGTAGTTTCTATTGGCAGAAATAGAGAGGAGAATGAGTAGGTACTCCCACTGTCGTGGTTATTAAAGATCATGTTCTACCCATCTCTTTTCCTAAGAATGAATTCTTCCTACCCATTTCTTCCTTTTATAACATTTAAAGTGATTCTCGTTGAGGCATAATGACGATACATGGGTGTTTTTATCGTTATTTCACTCTGTTCCTCCCTGTTTGAAAGGTGATATCCATTATTAATTATACAGGGCCTGTATGATTTCATATGAGCTGGCGATATGTGATTTCTCTCTGTCTTGTAATCTCTCACATGCCTTTGGTATATCTACTCATAGTGCCTATATCCTATGTGTCTTGTGTGACCTGAGGCATGGTTTTCGTTCATCAAATCATGCGCATGGAAATCAACTTCCACCCTCTTAGTTGTTTACTTCATTGATCTTTCAAGACCTGAAAATCCAAAAACAATTATTAGCCTTCACACTACAATTAACTAATTTGATCTAGATCTGTCCTCTACTTATCTGAGATTTCCTGTACTGTACGGTACTTCTCTCATTCTGCAGGGATATTATGCGCATGAGATGACATGTTGGGTGATACATGTATAAGGGAAGTCATGTCACTTATCATCAATAGGCATGCTGGAAACAAATATATGTGTAAGTCGGTTTGCAGAATCATGTCTAAATCTATGGGAAAATAAGCAGGTTTGTGGGACTTAAATTGATGTCGATGAATAGTGAACCATATGCTTTGTGGAGAATCGATTTGATAAATTCATGGGTTGCAGGGTTTTTGGATAACATGATTTCATGTGTCACTGTTTAAGCAGGGGAAACCCGCAAGAGTTTTCCTGCATAGATTCTTTCGAAAAGGGTTTGTATGTTCACAGTTGAATCTTCAACTGGTTGGCCATTCTCAAATAGGTTTCTCTCATAGCGTGGTCTTGAGCAGATTTTGTGGTGTTTCAGAGACATTTGATTAATGGTGCATAGTTGGAATACGATTTATCGCATGGTTAACTTCATGAAAAATAATTTGTAAAGGTAAATACTAAAAAGGAAGGGATCCATCATGGTGGGTTCCACAAGGGAAAGTCATAATTTTTGGATTCATGCGCCCTGCGGGTTTGCGGGTTTTCAGAATATTATGGTTTGGATCTCTTTGAAGACTTCCACAAGGTTGAGTGCTTGCAGTCAACAATGGTCACTTCTGCGACTTGTGGATCACAATAATAGGTACATGCAGGTTACATAGTGTTTAGTGAAAGGTCACATCCCTGCAGGCACGAGTCAATGAGAATGATGTGAGGTATCCATGTTCATGGTTATTTTAAGCTTGCGGGAGAACTTGTCCACTGTTGATCAATGCAATTATTCTCCCATTATAGGTGATCCTGCTGATATTTTATCTATGGGGATCACTTCCTTTGCTCCTATTAGTGGTCACCAATTCTTAGTTTGCAAGTGAATGTTTTGTATTATTCAATGTGTCTTATCATCTTACATAAACAAAAGAAATCATAACTGCATCATCCAAAAAAATTTCTCACATGTTTCAAAATCTATTTATCCAACCAATTTAAATGAATTATTTTCATCCAGATTGAGCTCACGTTAGTGTGCTATCAAAAGACAAGCCATTTTCCCTATTTATTCTGGTTTAACATTAACCTTGCAACCTTGGCCTTTTATTGTTACTTGAACACGGTATCCATGTAAGACATTGTGGGATTTAGGTTTGACATATAGGAAAAAGGTATGCGGTCTCGTCGCATGGGTCATATCTTGGGAGAGTATATGATTTATCCCGCATAGCTAGAGGGTGCGGGTTGGTTATAATAAAGTATCCCTTCTTGTTCAGATTCAAATAAAGAGATTTCTGAAAATACTCCCCTCCCTTCTCTATTGTGGATGGTTAGAAAGGTAATATATTGAGTGGAGGGTTTATGTGATTATTACGATAAGCCTCGAAGCAACTGGAAAAAATGATTTGGAGGGAAGGTAACCCGTAGTTGTTCGACTCCAAGAGAAATCGACACAACAATACATGGGAAAAACAAGAGGAATTTGTTGGATAGAGAGGACCAGACCATAAATCAAAGTATTATAAATTCCAAACTTTGAATCACCAATATTAAACATCTCGATAGTAAAACAAAGTCATTTTCGCCTGATCATAGATTTGATAGATTAGCTTTGAATTGTTTCCACAACTGGGTTAGTATGGGTAGGCCAAGGGATATCAGTTAACCAAATAGGTTCTAAAATAGGGTGCGTCACTATGAAGACTACATCACTTGATCGACCTCAGATGTCCAATGTACATTCTAACAACTGATTAAACTATTATTGGAGTACCAAAATCATAATTTGATCATATACAAGGTTTTACTAGAGAGTCCCTCAAAGGTCTCAATATTGAATGAGGATAAGGGTATCACCACTGGGTTTAATAATGTATGGTTTGCAATGAGTTTCTCAAAGGTTAGTGCTTTCCAATAACTCACATCTTTATCCAAGTAGATAAAGGAAGAATGGGTGAGGTTGAATGGTAGGTAGGCTAGGTATCTGAATATAAAATTGGTGGGGGCTCCATTTCTTTTGGCTTGTGAGAACTAAAAGAAAAAGGGGAACTTGTTTTGGCTACAATAGGAGGCTTACCAATAACTAGGAATGGACATGCCTATCTGTTTGTGGTATTTAATAGGTTCAACAAGATGTGCATTCTCATGCCTTGTAAAATTACCATCAAAGGACAAGAATAAAAAAACATGTTCTTTGAATAGGTATGGGTGCACTTTGGGATACCAAGGAGCATCATCTTAAAAAAGGATACCATATTTCTCAATACATTTTGGACTACATTGTTGGAGAATATGGACACTAAGTTGAAGAGATATACAACATTCCATCCACAAATGGATGGGAAAACATAAGTAGTCAACATGACTTTGGTGTAGCTTTTGAGGGGTTACAATCAAAAGGATTCAAAAACATGGGATGAAAATTGGATCTAAATACAACACTCTTATAATAGAGTAGTCCACACTTCTACCGGTAAGTCACGTTATGAAACTTTCTTTGGATATTTTCCACCTTCACCCTTGGATGTTGTATATAGAAAACAAGGAGGAGTGAGGGAGGACCTCACAAGAGATACATTGAGAGAAAAAAAAATGTTGAGAAGATTAGGAAAATCCATTTGCAAGTGTAGGAGACGTTGAAGAAGTCACATGAAAAATACAAGGCCAGACATGATTAACACATAACCGAGAAGTCATTCAAAGTGGGAGACAGAGTTTGGTTACAACTAAAAAGGAAAGAATGCAAGGTCGTAGTAAGAAGATCAAGGCTATGTGGTATGAACCTTTTGAGATATTGGAGAAGGTGGGAGATAATTCCTTCAAACTCAGTGGTCCCCCATACATGTGCATTTACTCTATAGTGAATGTGGATAATCTCAAACTCTACGATCCTTCCATGTTGGATCAGGAGGAGGAGCAAGTCCTACCTTCTATAGAGGACTTAGCACCATATGCTTAGGAAGAGTTGGAAGAGGACACAATTTTTTCGAAGTAGTCCATAAGTATAAGACAACGGAAGCATGACCTTTGAAAGACTGGGTTGAAAGGACAACTTCCAGGAAAAGCAAAGTGGTACTCCAGGGAGAAGGTAGAGGAAAATTTTCCTCACCTCATTTAGTAAAGCTTTTGGGGAAAAAATTCCTCCCTAAATGGAAATGTATAATCCATATTGGATCATTACATTATTTTTCATCTATCTTGATGCTTTCAAAGTGGAAAAAAATGGAGGAATCAACTTGCAGGATCATTTTAATGGTAGGTCCCATTTTGCAAAATTGGGTTTTGAAACCTTCCAAAGCCATTTTGAGGCATCAAATGATATTTTTTGGGGGTCAAAGATTTCCTAGATTTATCTTGGATCCCTTGACACTATTTTAAACATCAAGACCTTTCCAATGGTGCAAACATCACATCAATCGAGTCTCTTATGCAAAAATTATTCCTCTCGCAAGTTGACCTACCGTGTTGACCACCATGGTACAAATGAATTCCGCATCAACCCCCATTACTCATGCATATGGGGCTGGCCACATATGGAACTAAAATAATATTTTATAAGGTTCAAAACCTTATAACAATTGAGGGTTGAGTAAGTCAAAACCCTACCCCTAGATGGCTATCAAGGGATGTTAAATATTGGGCCTCTAGGAGAAGGGGTTCCATTATTTAGCATTTATTTGTTCCATAGTTAAGGTGAGAACCCAGGAGTGGAATTTTGAAAGCATAAGAAAGGAGGAGATATTTGTAGAATCCATACAAGAAATAGTGTCAAAGAAAACTCTACAAAGAGTGCCTCTTTCTTTGTACTTTCATTTGACAGAAAGAGAGCAGAGCAACCTCACCTTCTAGCTGAGTTTTATCCTATATTGGGTTTCCCAAGTTATATCTTGTGTTTATTTGTGGATGGTGTGTGCATATTTGTTTTTGTTCTCTATTCTTCACATTTCAACTATTTCATACATTTAAGCAGAAAACCAATAATCAAAGAATCTGATATCTAAAGGAAATTACCCTTCATAGTAAAGATCTCAATATTTTTATTAGATCTCTTGTGAGGAACTATCTAGTGGAATATCCACAGTAGTTTACAGATCATATTTGTATCATAGCATTCTTTATTGGGATATTTTTGGAAAGTTGCAGGGATCCAGGAATTGGTTTAAGAAGAAAGTCGCAGAACCCTAGCCATGGCCGATGACTCTGCTCATAACAACTCTTGAGATCTAGAAGAGGAGATATTTGTGAGGTTGGAAGATAAATTTGCTGACATATCTCACAATATGTCCCTCCTCATGGAAAATCTAGTGAGAAATCTGAGACCATTCAAAAAAGTTGGAGGCTCGAACTCAAAGATTGGATCAAACGAGAAATTGGGGGATAACGAAGGTCTAGAAAAGGAGTCTTGGAAAGAACCCAAGAAAGAGAAGTCGAGTTCCAGTACCATAAACCCTTCATAGTATTTATTCAAGATGGAATAAAAAGTGGACATAAAGCCATACCAAGGTGAGATTGATGCATTAAAACTTAATCATTGGTTGTAGCAATTAGAAGTTTATTTCATCTTTCACTGTATAGATGAAGAACAAAAGATATAATTTTCCAGACTAAAGTTAGAGGACAATGCTTTAACTTGGTGGGAAATCCCTACATAAACACTTAGGCTAGAGGTTGATTCACCAATAAATAGGTGGGAGGAATTCAAAACCCTCATCAAGTCCAAATTGTATCCTATCAGGTATGTAGAGGAACAATGGATCCGATGGCACTACTTCAGTAAAAAACAAGGGCAAAGTGTACAAGAGTACACCACTAAGTTCAAAAACATGGCCATCATGTTGGGTATCTCTCCCAAGAGCCCAAATGTAGTCCTCAAGTATATGGGGGGTCTACATAACCATCTATGAAAGAAAGTGATGCTTTTCAAGTCAATGACAATGGATGAGGCATGTGTACAGGAACAATATCTAGAAATCATAGGCCACAAGAAAGGCTAGCCAAGCGATTCTAAGTAGAAAGAGCACTAGGAAGCTTCCAAGGAGGGGAATCTGAAATGGAAAGAGGGAAAGGATAAGAAGACGACAACCAATGGACAACAGTGATACAATCCTAGCAACCATTGTAACCATTTCAATATCGATGGGAACATTAAGGAAAAGTGTTGGAAACTACTTCCAAAGTTGAAATCGAAGAACTGCAAGCAAGACTGTAACATTTTTTTTCCCCAGTATGTAAATATAACTATAACTGGCTAAGAGACTCTGGCATACTAGATATGTGTGAATTACTGATTTGATGAACCTTCGTATAAAAAGGTCAATGTATGTATTTTCGGTTATTAATAGAAAATGGATAAGTGTTGCATAACTGCTGAAAGGGGGTGTTTTCCAAGATAAACCATGGATGCTATGGGATAGATCGTGAGGGTAACCAAGAATGGTTGAGATGACCCCCACCAAACCAATACCCTACTAGAATTAATGACTCAGAACAATCCTTTGACCCAGATAATGAATTATTAGTCAAAGTGGTAGCTGGGAGAGTCCTCCTCAAGAGTTAATGAGGAGATGGGGTAGAGTACCCATTTGTAAGACTCCAAACCTGACCACGATCTGGGGATTCAAACCCACACAACCTTGCTGAGAAATGCAAGGAAGAGGTAATTCGTGGGCGGAGGTGAAAGACAGTCACAAGAGAAATCTTGAGAAGAGAAAAATAATGGTTACAACGCTCTGGTTCAAGGAAGAACTGGGGAATAAGCTCATTCTAAACGTTAGAAGCTATTGGCAAGGTTTTTTGTTACAATCTGATAAACGAGGCTGACAAGTGACTGTGGAATTCCTTCGGTAGACCTCCTTGCTTGGTACAGAGAAAACCCGCTGCTAGGATCTTGTGGGAGGAGGAGGGTAACCTTCATCCCTGATTGTTGTTCAATAAGAAGAAAGAGTCTCTCTCAAAGAATCATGGTCTAGATCGGGGTTGGCCAGCGGTAAATCCATCAGGAGTGGTTGTGCCTATGGTTGGGTGGAAACCGTCACCCCTTTCAGCAGTTGCTTCATGAACTCTTGTTTTCTGATAAGTATCTTCATACTATGTGTACTAAAATAAGACTAGTGATTGAATATATTTATGTGTCTATGACTGAGTTTGGTGTTGAATGGTTAAGTTAGATATATGCATTATCTCTCTGTGAACTCGTGCTTTTAAATGGGTGTATACTTGAATCAGTTGAGAAATTAGAGTTGTAAGATGTGAGCCCGTAATGGTGTCGGTCTCTAAAACCTTCCCCCTCATGGGAAATTTCCAAGTTCAAACCCTGTAGAAGGAGGATGCCTCCTTCAGATCTCTCACCCATCTGACTGAGG
>ML856564.1:0-13299 GCA_009831015.1 Picea engelmannii
TACCCCTATTTCTCTCATTTCCTATATCTACTCCCCTTCCCTCTCTCTCCTCCCCTTCCTCTCACTCTCTGTGTCGCTATGCCCCTCTCAATATCCCACTCCCTCACTCTCAAACACTCTCTTTATAATCCTCTCTCCCCCTCTCACATGCTCACACAATCTCTCTCTACCCTCCCTCCTCCCTCTCTCTCTCTCCCCCTCCCTCCTACTATCTCTTCTCTATGTCTCCTACATATACTGCATTCTCCCCATCCCTTTGTCTCCCCCACTCTCCCTCCTTTATTGCTTTACCTCTCTCTTTCCCCCTTCCTCTTACTCTCTCTCTCTCTCTACCCCCTCTCTCTGTCTCCCTCTCTCTCTTTACCTCTCTCTACCTCCTTTCCCTCTCTCTTGCCCCCTTATCCTAACTATCTCTCTACCCCCCTCATTCTCTCCCTCTCTCTACCTCTCACAATCTCTCTCTACCCTCACCACTATCTTCCTAACTCTCCCAATAACACTCTCACACACTCTCTCTACCCCCTTCTCTTTATTCCTCTCTCTCTCTCACTCTCACACACACAATCTCTACCCCCCTATATGTCTTCCTCTCTCTACCTATCACACTCTCATAAAATATGTCTCTACCCACATTCTATGTCTTCCACTCTCTCCCTCTCTCACTCTCAAACACTCTTTCAAGTTTGGTACATCGCATGGAAATACATTACCTTGACCTAGACCTAGACCTAGAAATTGCAAGTCATGGAAAGACCTAGAGCTAGAGCTAGACCATGACCTATACCTAAATGATGACCATGAACTATACCTATACCATGAACCAAATGATGACCTAGACCTATACCATGACCTATAGTCAGACCTAGACCATGACCTAGATCTAGAGCTATAGCATGATCTAGACCCTTATAACTCCATATAACCCTAGGATCCCACCTATAACCCATCCTTAACCCCCTCTACACCCAATCCCTAAGTGAAATATTCCTATACCTCTTGTTGAAGGCCCCTATAATAACTCTACTTAGATTTTTACCTAATATTTGAAAATACAAAAAACCATTTTTTTTCTTATTTCTAAGTCATCCTATATAACCATAACCTTATACAATTTCCATTTAAGTTTATTATAGACTTCTTATTGAAAACATTAGGAACTTCATACTTATATATATAGTTACTTTGTCAAAAAAAAAAATATTACATGACATTTATTATGTGACTAAATCTATCTCCTTCATGAGACCTTCCCTAAAATTTTAAACAAGGAAAAATCATCACCTTATAACTGAGGCCTAAATGTCAACAGCCCAACTATATTCCAAGTGTAATTTTACCTTCATTTGTAAGTCTATAGTTGATGTTAATTGCAACTTGTTATTAGTATTTTTGAAATTTAATCCAAGAGTGCTTCCCAAGGTTCAAGATTATCTCTTGCAACATGTCTAAAATATTTATTGATATTGATATAGCACTACTTAGTCTAGGCATTTCGAAATATTTGCCACCTTTCACCTATTCTAAGTACAAGATTTAGTGGCTAGTTGATCAATAGGTGCACTGTGTGAATGACCAAATGTTTTTCTTCCATGACTCTTTCATAGCATTAATGTACGGTCTAATTACTCAACATTTTCTTCAATTGGAATTTATTGTCTTGTCTAAATCACCCATTTGCATCCATTACACAGTCGACCATCACTTGGCCAATGCATTAATTCATATGGTATCATGACTGGGCCACGTGGAGACCTTTCGTTATCCCACATCACCACATTGTACGGAAATCCAAATCACCTCTTCCATGTCATCCTGCTACATCATCCTACCAAATCACCTACTAGGTGGTTGTACAGACTGCCATGTGGCACCTTCCCATTGGTCCACAGATTTGACTGAAAAAGTGTGAAAAAGAGTGACATGTGGAAACTTCTAGTGCTACCATGTCACCATGTTGACATCATTCTAATGTCAGCATGACACCTGTCACCCTCTGTGTGTGCCATGTACATTGTATGGGTGATGATGTCATTCATACTAATGTTGACATTAATAGTACATATGATGACTCATCCTTGCTGATTGGGATAGGTTGACCAAAAATTTGACCATGAATATATTTTGATTTGTAACTCTATTTGACGAGTCGTTTATGCTATTGGAAATATTCTGACATGCTCTTCACGATGATGCCAATTTCACTGAGCTTTGAAGACTTTGAATATTTTCTCTTTCTCTATCTATTGAGGCCATTCAAAGCTTCATGAGTTGATTTTGTGAATTGTGAGTAATCCTTAGTCTTCTCTGCATCTTTTTTAGATCATTGGTTCACTTCATCATTTAGACCACTCAACATGTCTACCTCTGTCATGTCGGGAAGATCAATTTTTTTCGAATAACGATTCTCGTGAGTGTATGTAGGATCTTCATAAAGGCATATAAAAAAATCATCGATATTAGGTTCTAATGGTGGATCTCCATCAAATATGGTCCATTATTCTTTGGTCTACTCGATATATTGGAAAAGGGAATCAAAGGATAATTCTATATCTTCTTGTGGATGTGGAGAGACATTTAAATTATTGATTGCTATCAATATTTTTTCTTTCTGTGAGGCAGAGATTGAGATCCTAGTTGTTTCTAGGATGGAGAGATTTCTTCCAAACTCTTGGTCATATTTGAGTCCTTATTTCTGGTTGATGGGTCTTGTTTCACACATGGATTAGTGTAGAGGGGGGTTCTTACAATGCCCTAAAAACTTTTAAAAATACTAAAGAAATAAAAAGAATCAAAATAAAAGAAAATGTAAGAAAACCAATTATATAGTCGAAGTGCCACCATGCTACTAATGCCATGTTGTCACCAAGTTATTTTTTCATACAAGTTAGCTTCTCTTCTTATATATAAAATAAATGATAATAAAAAAAAATTCTAACTACTGAAAGGAAGAGGACACCCTAACTTTGGAGCAACCCTAATAAAGTGAATGTGTGGGATATTCCCTCACATCTTACCATCTTCTCTCTAGCCTTAGGTCATCCTTAAAAGCACACCACACTTGCATGAAAAGAAACACACTTGCATGAAAGGAACAATCAAGGCTTTAGAGAAATAAAAGCAACCTACCTATGCTCTCATCAATTTAGCACCTCCCCAGAAACGACACCAAAAATGTGGGGACAAATATATGAACTATTAATTCCCATATTAAATTATCAATTGGGTCTCATAAGCCTCGAGGTGAAAGAAGATGAAAAACAGGATTGGAGCCTAGTCTAGCCTAATCTAAAGCCGACAAAACAATATTCAAATCCACAATACATAATTTAAATGTAAATTGTGGGTGGTAAACACTAAGGATTCACCATTGGGACACATGAATAACTTAGTGCTATAAAGCCTTAGATCGCAATATTTCTTGCACTTAGGTGATGCTCATGAGATTAATCGTGAGTAGCTTACTTAAGTTTCATGTCCTCCAATTATTATTTCCTATAACGGATCCACACTTAAATGCAATAAAAGAAACAAGAAAATAGAAATGATTTCAAGTGATAGGAAATAATCTAACACCTCATAAAGAACTCCAATGTGGGAAATAAAAGGGAATTTAACTACTAGAAAACCAAACTAAAGAAAAATATCTAAAGAAAAACATAATCAAACAATTAGGAAATGAAATTTAAATTCAAACTATACATATGAATTGTCCTAAAAAAGATACACCCAAGAATGGAAAGTGAAGTTAGAGATCCGGGTCATGAAGTGCAGGAAACAAAACTTAGAAATAAAAAATGGAGTGCAGGAATGAATTATAGTGCAGGAACATTACGCAATTTAGGAATGTAGTACAAGGATATAATGTAGTGTAGGAATAGAGTGCAATGCAAGAACAATGATGTAGAACCCCTACCTCGGTAGGTTCTATTGACCTCCCAGTCTATGGATATTTTAACTCCTATGAGTTGAACCAACTCCTTGGTCCCTGTTGGAACCTTCAACACATAAAAACCACATGTCCCTTTTATGAACTCTACCCATGCAAACAATCACTAGGTGCAAGCTCCCATCACGCGACCACCGATGGTGACCACAAGCCTAACCAAAAGGCGCTTTGCACTTCGTGAGCTTGGGAATTTTATTGCAAGTCGCCTCGAATATCTCGACTGCCGAACTCTCGAACTCTAAGTTAGGATTCTAGAGAGAGCTATCTCTTTACCCTATTCTTCATCGATGTGACCTCTAGCTATGTCCTGGGGCCCAACTTCCGAGTACTATGAGACTTCGCGTATTGGGAACTCGCGAAGTATATCTCCTTCATTTGCTTGAGGTATGAACTCTCGAATTCACTTACCTCATATCGACGGTCCAAGACTCCCATGATTCAATGGTCTAGATCCTCTTTTCGTGAATCGAAAATTCACGGTTCATGACTTTGGAAGTTGCCTTCCTTCTCCCTTCTGGCTCCCGATTCCCGATTTCTCCTTCCTATGAAAGGAATCAATGCTTTGATCCTCCCTTAGATTGATGACTTACTATCTCTCCTAAGATTTAGAGTGTTCAATGACTCTCGACCCTTATCCTCCTTGCATATTTATTGGATCCAATGACCCATGGATATCGACGCTTCTCCTTCCGAGGATTTATACCATTCATTCGGGCTCTAAATGGCTCCTGGCCAAATAACTTGGTGTCAAACCTTATGATCTTTTTTCCACGAGATGATTTCAACCCTCTTACTTCCTCTAAACTCTTCCAAGCCTCTATCATTTCTGATCTTTAATTCTCGTTGTGAACTCCGAGATTTTTAGGAATCCTGCACACACACCTTGCATCTTTCATAGTAACCTCTAGCTATTCGACCACTCCAACTTTGCGCACTCCTTGCAACAAAAGTTCTTCAACCAATTCCTTGGGTTGGACAAGTCTAATACTCTCTTAAAACTATGCACACCTTGCACGACTCTGTGCTACACTTCAACTTTACAGATAAAAGATCAACTATATCTCTCATGATATTTCTAGGCTAAACCTCAGAAACCTGTCAATTCACTCCTTACGGAATTTCATTGCACCCCTTGTAGGAATTCTTAGGAAGAGAAACAATTGAAACTTATACTCTTCTCACAGACTCCATATATTCAACATTAAATCACATACACACACAACATTGAAATAAATGCATAACAAAGAATATAAGAAAGAACATACCATTCAATACATACACGTAGAAACCATAGTACACCGTGAAATTGGATCAAAGCCTTCTTATATTAATTCAATTACTTATGTACATGGTCTCAATAACAACAAATATCTGCTCATACAACTTCTACAATCTATGTTCTTCTCTACTCTCCTATGCTCTCTTTCTCTACAACAAATTACAATGAGAATGATAATATCCTACATATGAAAGAGTCTTCTTGAGTTTTCCCTCTTACTATTCTAAGCTATCTTATCGAATTAAAGACTACCATCTACTTTACATTTATTACAATAAATGCCCACAACTAACAGATGAGAGAAAACGCTAAAGATATGTATTAAAATTCCCAAAACATTAAAAGAAAATACATACTTCCATTTGTTACATAAATGACTCTTCCTTTTGAAATTAAAAAATGTATTCAAAATGCGCGTTGGCATATCCAGTTGTCCTCCACTTGCACTTTGTTGGTGATGCTCCTGCATCATACTCCTCTGGCTTAAAAATTCATGGACTCCTGTCCATGAGCTCCTGCACTATCTTTCTATGTTTCTAGATATTTTCTTCACTTTCCCAACTGGCATCCTCAATCGGGTGTCCTTTCCACTTTACCAAATATTCAAGATATGTCTTCCTCCGAGTTTTCTTGCCAACTCTCTGATCAATGATCTCTTCCATCTACGGATTTTCAACTACGAGCATCTATTTGACCCACTGAGCTTCCCTTTGATTCTCTGCTTCATCTACACTGTAAGGATACAGATATTCTACATTGAATATGGATGATATTCCCACATCATCAAGAAATTCTATCTCATAGGCATTTGCCTCAAATTTCTGCAAAATATTACATGGCCCTTTATTTTTCATCTTCAGTTTATTATATGTTCCCCTTGGGAACCTTTCTTTTCTGGGATGTGACAAAACCAAATCTCCTGCTTTGAATTGGAGTTCTCTTCTATGTTGATCTTCTTTGTGCTTGTATTCCTAGCTAGAAATCTGCAATCGCTCTTTGATTTTTCTATGGAGATTTTGCATCTCTGCCGCAAAATCTTATTCTCCAGCACTCTTGAACTCACTTTGCTCTAAGTTCCTCAACTCAGACACTCCTCTTGGTTTCATTTTGTACATTATCTGAAATGGGCTATGTCCGGTGCTCCTATTAGGTGAGTCATTATATGCAAATTCTGCTTGTGGCAGAATCTGATCCCACTAAATGTGATGTTCAGTTACTAAAATCCTCAATAATTCCCCCAAACTTCGATTTACTACCTCAGTTTGTAAATCCGTGTGAGGGTGATATGTTGAGATAAAAGATAAATTCGTCCCCAATTTCTTACATAGGGCTCTCTATAAATGACCAACAAATTTGGTGTCTCTGTCTGAAACAATACTCTTAGGTAACCCATAAAGTCGAACAATTTCTTTGAAAAATAGATTTGCAATGTGTGTTGCATCACTGGTTTTCTGACATGGAATGAAATGTTCCATTTTGGAAAATCTATCAACTACCATGAATATAGAATCAAAACCTATTTGTGTCCTCAATAGTCCCAACACAAAATCCATGCTTACCGCATCCCACGACCTCTCTGGTATTGGCAATGGTTGATATAATCCTGTATTTTGTCTCCTCCCCTTTGCGTGCTGGCAAATTCTACATATCTTGACAAATTTCCACACATTTGTCCTCATTCCTAGCCAATAATACAAATTGTACAGTTGTGCAAATGTTTTATCATGACCAAAATGTCCAGCCAATCCCCCACTATGTTTTTCCTTCAAAAGGTTTTCTCTCATATAACTCTTCGGGATAAACAACAAATTTCCTTTGAATACAAATCCATCCTGAATTAAATATTTAGTCCATTGGCCTCTATATCTCAGAACATGATTATCACATGCTTCGTAAGAATCCTTGAAATCTGATTCATCTCTATGCATTTCCTTAAGGCTATCAAAATCTAAGGTCTTCACTCGAAACTCGTGCAGAATCAAACATTTCATACTCAATGCATCAACAACCTTGTTGGGATTTCCAAAAATGTTCTTTATAACAAAATTAAAGTTCTGCATAAACTCAACTCATTTTTCATGTTCCACGTTTCTCCTATCTGGTTACAAAATGTAAGGCCTGATTGTCGCTATACAAAACAAACTCTTTTAGAACTAGGTAGTGCCTCCATTTTTTTAGTGCCTGTATGGCTGCATAAAAATATTTATCATAAGTGGACTAAATTATTTTTGCCTCATTCAGTTTCTCACTGAAGTATGCAATGGTCTATTGTCTTGACTTAAGACTGCTCCAATCGCAAATTCACTTGTGTCACATCTCACTTGAAATGTTTTACCAAAATATGGTAGAACCAGAACTGGTTGTTCAATTATCTTCTCTTTCAACAAATTGAAACTTTTCTCTGCTTCCTATTGTTGGCATGTTTACAGGTAGAGTGTGCTTTTCACTGATGGAAATATTAGAGTGTGTATCGATGGAAAAATAGGAACAACGTAAGCTGAGGTGAAGAACCAAAAAGTATGTAGAGATCCAAGCTCAAGAGAGATAGCGTTCTGAGATGCACAGATGAGATCCCATACCTCAAGACTTGTAGAAGGATCAAAGGTAAGATCAGGTGAAGAAGCAAACTGTGTGCACCATTGATGAGGTTAAATAGATGCCAAATATCAGGAGAGATAGTGTACTCAATAACTTAGATAGAACACAAAAATCCTTGGAGGGAAAAATATTGATAGCGGTGCACTGCTAGATTCAAAAAAACTATGAAGAGGATAAGGACGAGAAGCTATCTAACACTTGGAATCTCAAGAGAGATAGGAGCCATCGGTCTCAGGGAATATTGAACCATTGAGTTGGCACACATGGATATCAAGAAATAGGGCATCGGGAGAATAGAGGTGAGCCAACCTCCACAGTCGTGAAATGAAAAATCACGATGAGATATGAACTATTGGATCCAGAGGACACATGGTGAGAGATCAACATTTCGCGGACTCACAAACTGGAAAAGTCAAAGGTGAGAAGTCCTCCAACTTTGTGAAATGTGAATCCCAATAACATCTAGACCGTTGGATAATAGAGGGTTGTGGGCCATTTATCTAAGAGTGTTTTGGATATCAGAAGTTGGAAGAGTCAGGGTTGGCTAACGTTCAAACACCTGACACGCGAAGTCACGATTTGATCACAGCCATCAGATCAATTTCGAGTGGAAGGACAAGATAAGATAGAAGAGCTTCATCGCAGAAATATTGAGTCGTCGATCCAATATCCTAATCAAACGAACAACATTTCCTTTGGATATAAAGATGAGAGGAGTTTACACTCAGAAAATTTTGAGATTTGGAGATCAAACAATGGTTGTTAGATCAGGGAGATCTATGTCAATAGATTATATCAGAAAATCACTTCCTCAAGGACATGTGGCAAACCATGTCATCATACCACGTCAATAAATATAGGTGGTAGACTACGTCAACAATGACAAGTGGCACATTCATACAATGACAAGTGTCAAGTTGATTCAACATTTTAGGTATGTAGAAATCACAAATCCAAGGAACACGTGGCAGTTTCTTGGCTCATGACACATCATCGAGCGACAAAAGAGTTACGTCACTCCGGGAGTTTTTCTTTGATATTTTTACCACTAGTACTCGCCCAAAGACCCAAAGTCCTGAAGGAAGAAGTCCTGGAGGGGAGGATACTCATTGGATTAAAGAGGACACACATCAGTGGATTGTCAACTCCAGGAAAAAGCAAAGGAAGGATGAATAAGATTTTGACAATTGAAATATCCGAAGTCTGGAGACACAAAGGAGATCTCGGTCATTGATCCAAGAAGGGCATGCATCGTTGGATCAGGGACTTTGGGTGAAATGATTTGGAAGAAAACGAGAACTTGAGAATTGAAACTCCCGATGTCTGGATTGCGAAATTGATCTCGTCTGTTGGTTTAGAGGGACACGTGTCATCTAATCACTAATACCAAGGATTGCGTGTGGAAAAAGGAAATAAGGAAGAGTCGTCGATTGAAAAGGACAGATGTCATCATATCTTCCATTATAGAAGATATCCAGTCAGCAACAACAGGGTTTGAGAGTTGAAACTCTTGAGCCCGGATCACGAAGGAAACCTTAGTCGTTGATGGAGGAAGGAGAGGTTTGGTCCGAAGACTTGAGAGGACATATCTTAACCTTCCATTTAGGATAACTTTCAAGATTGTGAGATCGACGATCATGCTCCATTGCAGGGCTTGAACATGCTCGAGCCTTAATTTTTCGTAAGCGGGCCGCAATCGAAACCACGGTATTGGAGAAAGGATGTGTGGAGGTTTGTCATGAATTGTGAGTTGAAAAGAGGGTTTCCCTCAAACCACCTATGGACGTGCCCAAAATCACGGGGTCACACAAAGCTCATAGCCCAAGGTCATATCGTGAAACAAAGATAGTGCTCACTAAACAAAAATCAAGAAGCACCTTTTGAATAAGAGTTTGATCACCGTCGATGGTCACGTGAAGGAAAGGGATTAGAAGTCAAAGATGGCTAACTATAACTGAAAGAGAAGACGAAGAGTCTCGACTGGTAGAGAAGCTAAGGAATCTCATCATAACGCCCAGTGATGACGAACGCGTGGAGTTAACCACAAGGGATAATGAAGAGTTGCCATGATGATCAGGAGATGACTTGATGTGAGAAAAGTATGCAAAACAGAGATGTAAAGTGATTTTTATTTTTGTCGAGCTAGGAAGGAGTGAGGATGAGATGCAGTGAATAACCTATAGGGAATAATAGTGATGCAGTGAAGAGCATGTAGAGGCATTGCGCATAACATGCAGATGGTGCACATAGAATATAAAAATGTAGAATAGAGAAGCGATTAGGGTTGTTGTTGAGTGTGATGTATGCGAGTAGAAGCATGCGATGTGTAGGATATGAAGCGCATAAGAAGCAAGGAATAGAAACACATATCTAAGAGAAGAACAGAAAGTGAAACATACTTGAGGAGAGACATACTGATGCAGGCAGAGCATAGCAGTGTAGCAAAACAATGATGAGACTGGTAAGCCATAGATAAATGTTGTATCACTGTGATAAAGTTGTAAAAGGTAGAGATTTATATTTCAGGGTGGTTGGGAGGTGCTAGGGAGGATTTGTGTCCTCATAGTTTCAAGTGGGTTCTTTAACACAGGGATTTGTAGCTTCCATCTAGTTGCAACCAGAGAAACTAGGACGGTGCAAGGGAGAACTATTTTTCTTTGTTATATAGGTCGGTGCCTGTGTGACTGGAAGTTGGTGCTTCCATCCAGTTGGTTTTGGAACACTTAGGGAGTTGGTGCCTCCTTCTATTGGGTGCTAGAGAAACCAGGGAGTTGGTGCTTCCTTCTAGTGGGTGCTAGAGAAACTAGAGAGTTCTTTCTCTCGGCAAGCTGCTACATGTAAAAAAGAGGTTGTAGCCTCAAGAGGAGTTGGAGCTCATAATAATGATAATGTAAATAAAATAAAGATTACTTATCATATCAAGAAGAAGAGTTTTTTCCCTTTATGGGTTTCTTTGGGAAATATCTATCTCTATATATTTCATGTGTGTGATCGATGGTTAATATTATATTGATTACTTCCTTGCATCATTGTCATCATCATTAAGTGTCTGTAAAGAGTTTAAAATGGGAATAATTGTTTAAGCATAGTAACAACTGATTCACCCCCCCCCTCTCAGTTTTCCAACAGTTGGTATTATATATAGTTCCTTTTATTTAAAGGTAGATCAGTAAGATTAAGCATGTCAATACATGAAGGAATTTCAACCAATAAGGCCCCTCCATTAAATTGAACAAACTTTGCCTTCTGGAAAGTTAGGATGAGAAAATACATAATGGCTATAGGTGCAGATGTATAGGATGTGGTAGAGACTGGTTATGTAAAGCCAATTGTACTAGATAATAAGGATGACAAGATATAATTCATCTTTAATACTAAGGCTATGAATGTTATTCCGAGTGGGCTTGCAGAAACAAAATTTGCAAAATTTATGCACTTAGAAACCACCAAAGAAATGTGGGACAAACTCATTAGCAGTTATGAAGGTAATGAGAAGGTAAAGGATGCCAAGCTTCAAACCTACATATTATATTTTGAACAACAACAGATTAAAGAGGATGAAACTATTGGGAAGTACTTTCTGAGAGTTGAAGAACTAGTGAATGCGATGAAGAGTCTTGGTGAGAAGTTTGAAGATGTACTTTTAGTCCAAAATATTTTAAGATCTTTGCCAAAAACGTTCAAACCAAAGGTATCTTCTATACAATAACTTAATGATCTAAGAACTCTAAATTTTGATCAACTTCCAGGAATGTTGACTGCATATGAAATGAGGATAGGTAAAGATAAATCTACTTCTAGAGAAGAATCATTTAAAGCTGATAAGAATGAGGACTCTGAACCTACTGAAATTGAAGAAAAAAATGTGAGAAGACTAAAGAAAGGATCAGAAAAGTACGAAGGAAAATTTCCCTTCAAATGTTTTAACTATGGAAAGATAGGTCACTTTGCATCTAAGTGTCCACACAAGAAGAAGGATCAAAATTCTGAAGGAGAAAATAAGTTCAAACATTGTATCTTCAAAACCTTCCAAGCATTAAATCCACAAGAGAACTAAACAACATTCTGAGAAAACATAGATCTACGTTGTTGAAGACTAGTTTAGGGTATGTAAATGGTTCAAGTAGAAAACAACTAGAAAACAAAGAGCTAGTAAATATGATCAAGTTCCAAGTCAGCAGATAATCATACCATGAGAGAGTACTCTGTCACCTAAAGGTAATAAAGACAAGATGATCCCTGATAAAAAACAAAGAGATCAAAATATGGAGAAACAAATGCCAAAAAGAAGGCCATCCTTCAGGTACCAAAATTTATTTCATGGCTACTATTTTTACTATTCTAATTTTGGTCATAAGATTGTAAACTATCAAATTAACTTTAGAGACATGAAACTAAGGAGGTCAATAAATAGAGAATATTTACAACATAGAACTAAGAATCCAATGAATAGAAAATGTAGAACCAATCACTTTGACCTAATGAACAATGAGCTTGAATGTTATAACTGTCATAACTTCGGCCACAAAGCTGCAAATTGCCATTTAAAGAAGTACAAGGAAAATCCAAGGATAAATTGATGCAGGAGCATCTACATCTCAATCAAGCGAGCCAGCATGGAGCGGAGAACAGCTGGACATCGCCATCACATATTACTTTTGAAAATACTTTGGAAAGTTGTTGCACCGCCATTTAAATGAAGGCATTCATATGAAGTGCACTTGTATTGTATTGTAGATAGGAAGGCATTTAATAGTCATAATGCTGGTAGATAGGAATTCATTGTAGATTAGACAGTTTTGCTTTCGAGAGGGAAAACAGAATATAGGCACCCTCCTTTGTGTTGTTGTAACACATTCAGATTAGTAAGATATTCAGCATTAGCATTCAGGAGCAAGAGGCCGCAAGTAGAGAACTGGTGAAGAGTCCCCATGCACAGATATTGAATTAATAGGAAATCTTTGATTCAATTCCATGGCTGTGATTATTCTCTGTGTGTTGTTGATATTATGTTGTTGCATATTTGCTTCTTGTTTTGCCTATTGTCTATATGCTGCATATGTGATTGCATGGCAGGTTCGAAACCTGAGGGAATGAGAGAATGAGTTTCAATCGTTTCTCTGTCTAAGCCAGAAGATTCCTGCATAGAGTGCAGTGGAATTTCTCCGCATAGAGTGCATTGAAGAGGCTGGACAGTTAAACTCTCATTTTTGTTTGCCTAGAAGTTGTGTTGAGTTATTCGAACCATGCAGGTGAAGAGTAGGTTGAATTGAAGTCTCAGAGACAAACCTGGGAAGAGGAGAATAGGAAAGCCTTGATTTCAACTCCATGGATGTGTTTATCCTCTGTGTGTTGTTGGCATTATGCCTTTGCATAGTTGTTTCTTGCTACGTATTTCTTTCATATGCTGCGTATGTGATTTTATGGAAGAATTGAAATTAGAGTGATTCTGAGTGGAAAGTTGGTGAAAGCTCAG
>ML856564.1:13349-27560 GCA_009831015.1 Picea engelmannii
TTTGCATAGTTGTTTCTTGCTACGTATTTCTTTCATATGCTGCGTATGTGATTTTATGGAAGAATTGAAATTAGAGTGATTCTGAGTGGAAAGTTGGTGAAAGCTCAGGAGGGAGAGTTCCTTACAAGTATTGTGGAACAGACGCAGGAGAAACCCTAAATGGGAGAAGATTCAGAGTAAGAGGACTCATCGAGAGGAAGAGAATCGACAACTTGAACTTCTGGGAGAGATTTAACCTTCAAGCGCAGGTAGAACCCATTCGGCATCGCATATCGGCATATCGGGGTTGGCGAGTGCAAGAGTCGCATGCACGACGAAATCACGAATAGCGATTTCCCGAGTCAATAGGGACCGTCGATTTTGACAAGGACAGGTGGCATGAATCCGGCGAATTGGGGTTTTGGTATTCGGGGTTTTCAAATACAAAGGGCCTGGACATTTGAAATTGCGATTCCGCGATCCCCGATCACACGAGTGGAGGAGTGACGTGGCAAAGTGGGACCATAAGAACTAGTGGAGTACAGGTGTCATCGGAGTTCGAGGTTCGGCGTTTTGCAGTGTAAGTGAACCGTAGCATTACCATTTCCTATTTCCCGATAGGGAAATCCCCGATGCGCGAAAGCGTTGATTGTTGACTATCGGGGTTCGGGGGTTGGAGCTGTAGGTAAATCGTGTTCGCGTGAACCGCGAATCCCCGAATCGCGATCTCCCGAGTTCCGAAGGGGAGATCGCCGAAGGAGTTTACTGTGGGTAACTCTAGAGGGGATTTGGAAGAGCTTGTAACTCTTCGGGCCTGGGTTGAGAGAAGGTCCTGGTGGAAGCGGCTGCTCGCGGAGGGGCAAGCTGCATCATAAATCCTTTAGCTAGAAATGCCAGCACATGGAAAAATAAAGACAATGAGAAATGTGGTCTAGTACTGTCAGCTCAAAAACAAAAGACCCCTGGTATATAGACAGTGGATGTTCCAAGCACATGACTGGAGACACAGATAAGTTTATGTCTATAAGTAAAAGTAAAACAGGAAATGTAACCTTTGGAAATGATGAACCAGGTAAAATCCAGGGTAAAGGGATGGTTAGTTTGAGTAATGGAAATGGAAAATCCCAGGATGTTCTTCTTGTAGATGGGTTGAAACATAATTTTCTCAGTTTAAGTCAAATGTGTGATAGAGGATGTGAAGTGGTGTTCACTTCCAAGGATTCTAAGATAAAGTCTATAAACTCAAGACAAGTGGTGGCTAAAGGCATAAAGACAGAAAATAATGTATATGTGATGAAAGAAGGTAAAGAAGAGTTTCATCTAAGAAAACATGATGAAATATGGTTATAGCATAGGAGACTTCGACATATAAACTTTGACCACTTAATCAAGATCAAAAATCTTGAGGCAGTAAAAGATCTTCCAAGAATATCAAAGCCACAAGACTCTGTTTGTAAACCCTATCAAGTAGGAAAGATAAGCAGGACACAGTTTAAATCCAAGAGATATACTTCAATAGAGAAACCACTCCAATTAGTTCATATGGATTTGTGTGGGCCATCAAGACAGGAAGGAACAGGGAAGGAAAACTACTTTATGTTGATCATTGATCATTACTCTAGACTTACTTGGGTTTATTTTCTCCAAGAAAAAACTGAAGCATTTGAGAAATTTAAAATATTTAAGGCTTTAACTGAGAATCAAACATGCAAGAGGTTAAAGATAGTAAGATCAGACAGAGGAGGATAATTTATGTGATGTGAGTTCAAGAAATTTTGTGATAAACATGGGATCAAGAGAGAATACACAATCCCAGGAACTCCACAAAAAAATGGAGTAGTTGAGAGGAAAAACAAAATAGTTCAACAAATGGCCAGGTCAATGACAAATGAGAAGAACATTGGTCAAAATTATTGTCTAGAAGCAATACACACAACAACCCATATTCTTAACAAGGCCCACCTCAGACCACATAGTGACAAGAAACCTTATGAACTATTGTATGGAAGACCTGCTTCAATCAAACACTTCAAAGTCTTTGGGAGTAAGTGCTACATAATTAATAATAATGAAAACCTTGGCAAGTATGATGACAGGGATGATGAAGGCATATTATTAGGATATGCTACCAATAGTAAAGGATAGAGATGATTTAATAAAAGATTGCATAAATTAATTGATTTCACTTATTTAAAGGTTTATGAAGGAGTCCCAGAAAGAGAGGTGAGAAATATTGATCCTACCATAGAGGACATAGCTGAAATGTAAGATGAACAGTTCCAAGAATCACATGGAGAAGAGACACCTAGACAAGAAGAGTCCAAACATCAATCAACATAAAATCCTTCCTCTAGAATTACTCAAAAGAATTATCCTGAAATTCAGATAATGAGTGAGAAAGACAAAGTTGTAAAAACAAGGAGAAGGATAATCAAAGACACCGAGCAATCACATATGGCCTTCATATCCATGGTGGAATCTAAGAACTTCAATGAAGCTAGTGAAGATGTAAATTGGTTAAAATCAATGAATGAGGTCCTGGACTAGATTGAAAAGAATGACAGTTGGGAACTTGTTCCTAGGCCAACAAATAAAAATGTAATAGGATCCAAATGGGTCTACAAAATTAATATGAATGAGAAAGGAAATATTGTAAGAAATAAGGCTAGATTGGTTTGCAAAGGATATTCTCAAATAGAAGGAATGGATTTTGATGAAACATTTGCACCTGTAGAAAGATTATAAGTATTAGAATGTTTCTTGTCTATGCTTGTCATAAATAGTTTAAAGTCTACCAAATGGATGTGAAGTCATATTTTCTAAATGGAGATCTAAAAGAAGAAGTCTATATGGAACAGCCAAAGGTTTTCCAACTGTCAGATAACCCTGACTGTGTCTGCAAGATGAATAAATCCTTATATGGGTTGAAGCAAGATCCTTGTGCCTGGTATCACAGACTAGATATGTATCTACAAGACAAAGGGTTAAAGAGAGAAACAATTGACAACAATCTATATATCAAAACAGAGGGTAATGATCTTCTCATTTTGTTGGTATATGTAGATGACATCATCTTCAGTAGTAATAATTATTATTGGTAAAATGATTTTCTTCTGCCATGCAGTCTAAATTTGAAATGTCTATGATAGGGGAACTGTCATTTTTTCTTGGCCTACAAGTTACTCAGAGGTATGAAGGAATATTTCTTTCTCAAGAAAAGTATCTAAGAGAAATGTTGAAAAGGTTTCAAATGGAAGATTCTAGACCTATGAGCACACCTATGGTTACTGGATGTAAGTTAAGAAAGGATGATGATTCACTTGATGTTGATCAAAGTTCATATAGGTCTATGATAAGAAACCTATTGTACATCACAACATCCCATCCAAACATAATGCATGTTGTTGGCATGGTAGGAAGTTATCAGGCTGCACTTAAACAGAGTCATTTGTTATCTGTCAAAATAATATTCAGATACTTGAAAGGAACAATGGAATATGGCCTATGGTATCCTAGAAATCATACTTTTTCAACTATCAGTCTATTCAGATGTTGATTGGGATAACTATGTGGATGAAAGGAAAAGCACAAGTGGAGGTGCATTCTTCTTAGGATATTCCATTGTATCATGGTTGAGCAAGAAGCAAGGTTCCATTTCCTTATAAACAATAGAAGCTAAATACATTGCAGCTGCCACATGTTGTACCCAAGTGTTTTGGATGATTCAGACACTTGCAGACTTGGAGGTAAAATATACTGCACCGATCCCAATTCATTGTGATAATACCAGTGCAATCAGTATGTCAAAGAACCTTATATTTCACTCCAAGACCAAGCATATACCCATCAAGTATCGCTTCTTGAGGGAACAGGTGACCAACACAAGTTTTTTTTTGCATTATATTCAATCCAAAGATCAAATTGTTGATATATTCACTAAACCGCTTGCAAAATCTCAGTTTGAGTATCTACGCTAGAAGTTGGGTGTGCCCCCATTATCAACCTAAGAAGATCCATCTTGTCAGAGGGAGTATGTATTGGTTGAGTATATGATACCTCCTACAAGTATTGCAACAACTCAGGGGGAGAATGTTTTCTTTGACATTGATGTCAAAGGGGGAGAAAAGGTGTGTTCTGGATGCCATAGTTGGAGATCTAAGTAGAACAGTGCATCTAAGTAGAACAATGAAATCCTTTAGGTTTGCCATCAATGCTAAAGGGGGAGATTGTTGGCATGTTTACAGGCAAAGTGTGCTTGTAATTGATAACATTATTAGAGTGTGCATCGATGGAAAAACAAGAACAATGTAAGCTTAGGTGAAGAATGAAACAATATGAAGAGATCAAATCTCAGCAGAGATAGTGTTCTGAGATGCATAGATGATATCCCATACATCAAGGCTTGCAGAACGATCAAAGGTAAGCTCAGGTGAAGAAGAAAATTGTGTTCTTCAAGGCCGAGCTTAAATCGTTGCAAAAGCTTAAGAGAGATAGAGTACTCAGGAACTTAAACGGACCACAAAAATACTTGGAGGGAGAAACGATGATAGCCATGCACCGCTAGATTTAGAAAAACTGTGAGGAGGATAAGGCCAAGAAGCTATCCAACACTCGAAAGCTCAGGAGAGATAGGAGCCATCGGTCTCACGGAATATTGAACCGTTGATTTGGCACCCATGGATATCGGGAAATAGAGCATCAAGAGAATAGAGGCGAGCCAACCTCCACATTCACGAAATGTGAAATCACGATGAGATATGAACCAGTGGATCCATAGGACATGTGGAAAGAGATCAACATTTCACTGACTCACGAATTGGAAAAGTCAAAGGTGTGTAGTCCTCCAGCTTCGCGAAATGAAAAACCCCGATAAGATCTGGACTGTTGGATCACAGAGGGTTGTGGGTCATTGATATAAGAGTATTTCAGAAAACAGAAGTTGAAAGAGTCAAGGTTGGCTCATGTTCAAACACCTAACATGCGAAGTCACGATCTGACCACAACCGTCAGATCAATTTCGAGTGGAAGGACAAGATAAGATAGAAGAAGTGTATGACAGAAAGATCAAGTCGTCGATCCAATATCTTGATTGAACAAACAACATTTAATATGGATATAAATATGAGAGGAGTTTACACTTAGGAAATTTTTAGATTTGAAATCCTCGGAATGAGAAGTTTTGTCAACCGTCGGAGCTAGAGATCAGACAATGAGGGTTAGATCAAGGATATCTACATCTACAGATTACATCAACAAATATTATCTTCAAGGACATGTGGTATACCACATCAAAAGACCTCGTCAGCAAAGATAGGTGGAAGACTACATTAGTAAGGACACGTGGCGCAATCAGAGAATGACAAGTGTCAAGTTGATTTGGCATTTCAGATACGTGGAAATCACAAATCCCAGTGACACGTGGAAGTTGCTTGGATCATGACATGTCATCGAGTGACGTAAGATTTACGTCACTCTGAGAGTTTTTCCAAGGGTTTTTTAACACCAATACTTTCCCAAAGACCCAAAGTCCCGAAGGCCGAAGTCCCAGAGAAAATGATAGCCGTTGGATTAAAGAGGACACACGTCAACGGATTGTCAACTCTAGGAAAAAGAAAAGGAAGGATGAACAAGAGTTTGAGAATTGAAATCACCAAAGTATAGAGACATGAAGGATATCTCGACCATTGATCTAAGAGGGACATGTTTCATTGGATTGTGGACTCTGGGTGAAATGCTACAGGAGAAAATGAGAACTTGAGAATTGAAACTCTTGGAGATTGGATCGTGAAATCGATCTCATTCATTGGTTTGGAGGGACATGTGTCATCTAATCACTGATACAAAGGATTGCATGTGGGAAAAGGAGAGAAGGAAGAGTCATCAGTTGAAGAGGACATATGTGAGTATATATTCCATTTTGGAAGATATCTAGTCAACAACAACAGGGCTCGAGAGATGAAACTCCTAGAGCCAGGATCATGAAGGAAACCTCAGTTGTTGATGGAGGAAGGAGGGACTTGGTCTGCAGACGTGAGAGGAAATATGTGAGCCATCTGTTTAAGAGCACCATCAATATCGTGAGATCGACAGGCATGCTCCATTGTGGGGCCTGAACATGCTCGGGACTTAATTTTTCATAAGTGGGATGCAATTGAAACCATGGTTTTGGAGAAAGGATGTGTGGAGGCTCGAGGTGAATTGCGGGGAGAAAAGTGGGTTTCCCTCAAACCACCTATGGACATGCCCACAATTGCATGGTCACATGAAGCTCATATCCCAAGGTCATATCATGAAACAAAGCCAGTGCTCACCAGACAGAAATCGAGAAGCGCCTTTTGAATAAGCGTTTGATCATCATTGATGGTCACATGAAGGAAAGGGATTAGAAGCCAAAGACGATCGACTGTAACTAACAGAAAAAATGAAGAGTCTCAACTGCCAGAGAAGATAATGAATCTCATCATAACGCCCAATGGTGATGAACGCATGGAGATAACTGCCATGGAAAACGAATAGTTTCCATGATGATCAAGATATGACTCAACGTTAGAAAAATATGTAGAACAGAGAAGTAAAGTGATTTTTCCTATTGTCAAGCTATAAAGGAGTGAGGATGAGCTGCAGTGAACAACTTGTAGGGAAGAAAAATGATGCAGTGAAGAGCATGTAGAGGCATTGTGCATAGCATGTAGTTGGTGCAGAAAGAATATAAAAATGCAGAACAAAGAAGATATTACAACTATTGTTGAGTGTGATTTATGCAGGTAGAATCATGCAATGTGTAGGAGTTGAAGTGCATAAGAAGAAAGGAACAAAAATGCATATATGAGATAAGAATACAAAGCACAACAGATGCGAGGAGAGATACATTGATGCAGGCAGAGCAGAGCAGTGTAGGAGAACAATTATGAGATTGGTAAGCCATAGATAAATGTTGTATCACTGTGATAAAGTTGTAAAAGGAAAATATTTATATTTCAGGGTGGTTGGGAGGTGCTAGGGAGGATTGGTGTCCTCAAATTTTCAACTGGGGATTGAACACAGGGAGTTGTAGCTTCCATTTGGTTGTAGCCAGGAAAACTAGGGTGGGAGGGTGGTGCAAGGGAGAACTATTGTTCTATGTTATACAGGTCGATTCCTGTGTGATCGGAAGTTGGTGCTTCCATCCAGTTGGTGTTGGAAAACTTAGGGATTTGGTTCTTCCTTTTAGTGGGTGCTAGAGAAACCAGAGAGTTAGCGTTTCCTTCTAGTGGGTGCTAGAGAAACTAGAGAGTTGGTGCTCTGGGCAAGTTGTTTCTTGTAAAACAAAGGTTGTAGCCTCAAGAGGAGTTGGAGCCCATAAGAATCATAATGTAAAGAAAATAAATATTACTTATCATATCAAGAAGAAGAGGTTTTTCCATTTATGGGTTTCCTCAGGAGATATCCATCCCTATATATTTCATGTGTGTGATTGATGGTTAATATTCTATTGCTTGCTTCTCTGCATCATTGTGATCACCATTAAGTGTTATGTAAAGAGTTTAAAATGGGCATAATTTTTTAAGAATGATAACAATTGATTCACGCCCCCCCTCTCAGTTGTCAAACACCTCTTTCCAATGAAAATATTTATGTCTTTTCTTGACTATGTCCATCATCAGTGCACAAATCCCGCTAAAATTTCTGATGAAATTCCTATAAAAATTGGCTAGTCCATGGAAGCTCCTGACTTCAAAGATATTGCTTGGTGATGACCATTCTTTGATTTATTTTAACTTCTTCGGATCCATCTTCAATTCATTCGAAGAGATCACAAAACCTAAATAAATAAGCTCTGTCTTCATGAAAGATGATTTCTTCAGATTTATCAACAACTTCTCTTGCTACAACCTCCTCATTACTGGAGTTAAATGCCTCAAATTCTCTTCCTTAGTCTTACTGAATATCAACATATCATCAATATATACAATTACAAACTTCCCAATGAAATCTTTCAAGACTTTGTCCATCAATCACATAATAGTACTTGGTGCATTCGTTGATCCATATGGCATGACAAGCCATTCATGCAGTCCTTCATTTGTCTTGAACATTGTCTTCCATTCATCACCTTCTCTCATTCTAATCTTGTGATATCCACTCTTCAAATCAATTTTTGAAAAAACATTTTTCCACTCAAGTAATCCATCAAGTCATCCATCAAGTAAAGGAAATCTATAATTGATGGTGATTTTGTTTGTAGCCCTCGATTTTGTACACATTATCCATTCTCCATCCTTCTTTGGAATTTACACTGTTGGCACAGAGCATGGACTCAATCTTTCTCTAATCAACCCTTTTTTCATCAAATCCTGGACTTTCTTCTTGACTTCTTCATTCTCTTGCGGCATTAGTCTGTATGCTGATTTTTTTGGTAAACTTGCTCCTGGTATAAGGTCAATGTGATGGATTATACTTCTTATGTGAGGAAACAAGCATGGGAAATCCTCCACCACGATATCAGCGAAATTCTCCAACATTTCTTGAATTTCCTCCAGTAGATCATCTATTGAGGTACTGGTCAAAATGACTCTAGGTTTTCTCACCACAACAAATTGCATTTCTTGATCTTTCTTGACTTCATCAAGAAGTTTCTTCCCACTCATGAGAAGTATATTATTTCTTTCTTCTGCCTTCGCCTTCTTGTCTTCAATTGGTAGCAACATATGAGTCCTACCATTCTTATCTAAGGTGTAAGTGTTCTTTCTTTTGTCATGAATAACATTTTTTTTATATTTCCAAGGCCTCCCCAAAAAACGAGGACATACATCCATGGGAATAGCATCACATAAAATCTCATCTCTATAACCCCCTATCTTAAATTCTACTAAACATTGTTTAATGACTGTTAGCTTATGTCCTTTTTTCAACCATGAAACTTTATATGGGCTTGGATGTGAAACCGCCTCCAATTCCATCTTCTCCACCATCTTCGTGGATACTAAATTATCTGTTCTTCCACTGTCAACTATCACCTTTCATACCCTGTCTTTAGTTTTTCAAGCATTCCTAAACAAATTGTTCCTATGGACTAGATTCTCCATCTCTTTCTCTAGTTTCAAGCGAATTTTCCTCATCATCAAGGATCTTCCACCTTCTGCATCTTCTGCCTCAACATTTCTCCTTTGCACTTCTAAAATGTGAGCTTCACCCCCTCCATCCATTTTTCTATCGAGACATTCCCAAGGCTTTTGTCCTATATTTCCATAGACAAAACACTTTACTTCACCTCCTCTGCCTCTGCCTCTTCCTCTTTCTCGAGGAAAGGTGTTCCTATCAACATATTGTCTTCCTTGTGAACTTTCTCCACTTTTTGGGTGGTTATGAGGATTATTTTATTCATCCTTGGGCTTTTGTACTTTGTCCTGGGAAATTTCTTTTCCTTTTCTCTGACTTCTACCTCTACCCCTTTAACCTTGCTTCCTAGCCAACTTCTCTTCTTCCTTCAGAGAAACCTAATAAGCATCTTAAACATTTCTAATGGTGACCATGCCCATCTCATATTGAATCTCATATCTCAATCCATTCATATATCTGGTGACCTTTTCATCATCACTCTCGTGATGACCAGCTCTAATGTTTAACCCGTAAAACTACTCTGTATATTCCTTAATTGTCATCCCTTTCTGTCTGAAATTATGCATTATTCGAAACATATCGATTTGATAATATCTGGGTATGAATTTTTCTTTCATCTTATCTACCATTATGTCCCATATTTTAATTATGTCTTTACCTTTGCAATGCATATAAGCCTGTAATTCATCCCACCACAGTGCATCATGTCCTTTCAGTCTAGTGACAACTTTCTTTACTTTCTTATCGTCTTCGACATCTTCATAGTCAAAGTATTTATCTAGAGCTCTAAACCAATCCAATAGATCCTCAACATCCAAGTTGCCTTCATATATCGAGATGTCCAATTTCAATATAGCACCCATTCTTGCAACAACTTTTAGCAAATGTTCCTCTGCAACATCTTCGGCTACAACTTCTTCGACTCCTTCTTCGATATCACTTTCAACCTCACTGATAACTCCATGTCAGGTGTTTGTCTCTGTGTTGTCTCCATAGCATATAATCGAGCATGAAGTTATCTCATTTCCATTTCCACGACTGGATCGGGTAAATATCTTTCTGGACGTCTCCTTGGTGGAATCGATCCAATATTTCCACATAGAATTCAAATCACAATTTTCCCATGTCTTCTCTTGCTTATAGAAAACAATATTTGTAAGCTCCGATACCTCTTGATGAAGAATGCCTACCTCGGCAGGATCTGTTGAACTCATGAGAAATGGATCTTTGAAATCCTCTGAGCCAAAATGGCTCCTTGGTCCCCACTGGAACCTTTAACACATAAAAATCACAGGTCCCTTTTATGAACTCCGCCCGCACAAACAAGCACTGGGCACAAGATTCCATCACGCGACCATCGTCCATTACCACAAGCATAACAAAAAGGAACTTCAAGATTCACGACCTCAGGTATTCTATTGTGAGTCACCATGACTCTCTCGACTGTCGAACTCCCAAACTTTGAGTTAGCACTCTAGAGAGAGTTATCTCTTTACCCTATTCTCCACTAATGTGACCTCTAGCTATGTCATGGGGCCCAAATTCCGAGTTCTATGGGACTTCACGTATTGGGAACTCATGAAGTAGCTCTCCTCCCTTCACTCGAGGTCTGAACTCCTGACTTCACTTACCTTAAATCAATAGTCTAGATCCTCTTTTCGCAAATCAGAACTTTGTGGTTTGTGAATTTGGAAAATGACTTCCTTCTCCCTTCTAGCTCCTGATTCTTGATTTCTCCTTCCCACGAAAGGAATGAATGGTTTGATCTTCCCTTAGATTGACAACTTACTATCTCTCCTGAGATTTCAACTATTGAATGACTCTCGACCCTTATCCTTCTCGTAGATTTACTAGATCCAACAACCCATGGATATCGATGCTTCTCCATCCGAGGATTTCTACTGTCCATCTAGAATTTAAATGGATCCTGGTCAAATAACTCAGCGTCAACCCTTCTGAGCTTGTTTCCACGAGATGATTTTGACCCTCGTGCTTCCCATGAACTCTTCCAAGCCTCTATCCTTCCTAATCTTGAATTCTCGCTACAGACTCCGACATTTTTAGGAATCCTGCACACATACCTTGTGGCTTTCATAGTAGCCTCTGGTTATTCAACCACTCCAACTTTTCACACTCCTTGCGATAGAATTTATTCAACCACTTCCTTGGGTTGGAAAATTCTAAGACTTTCCTCAAACTATGCACACCTTGCATGGCTCTATGTTATACTAGCAGTCTACAGATATAATATCAACAATATCTCTCCTAAGCTTTCTGGGCTAAACCTTAGAATCCTATCAACGCACTCCTTGCATACTTTTGCTGCACTCCTTGCATGAATTATTAGGAAGAGAAACAATTGAAATTTATACTCTTCTCACGGACTCCATATATTCAAAATTAAATGACATACACACACAACATTGAAATAAATTCATAACAGAGAATATAAGCAAGTTTCAAACATACAATTAAATATATACACACAACAACCATAATACACCATGAAAATGGGTCAAAGCCTTCTTATATTAATTCAATTACTTATGTACATGGTTTCAATAACAACAACTATCTTCTCATACAACTTCTACAATCCTTGTTCTTATCTTCTCTCCTATGCTCTCTTTCTCTACAACAAATTATAATGAGAATGATAATATCCTACATACAAGAGAGTATTCTTGAGTTTTCCCTCTTACTGTTCTAAGATATCTTATTGAATTAAATACTACCATCTACTTTACATTTATTACAATAAATTCCCACAACTGACAGATGAGAGAAAATGCTCAAGATTTGTATTACAATCCCCAAAACATTAAAAGCAAATACATCCTTCCATCTATTACATAAATGATTCTTCATTTTGAAATTAAAAAATGTCTTCAAAATTCACCCTGGCATATCCAATTGTCCTCCACTCATGTTTTGTTGGCGATGCTACTGCATCAACCAGAGTACATAAGCATAGTGTAGTGTAGGAATTTTGAGTGCGTTGGTGCAGGAATGCTGAGTATGTTAGTGCAGGAATGTAGAGTGTGTTGGTGCAAGAATGTTAAGTGCAGGAACAAAATGCAATTTGAAGTAATGCATGGACTCAGTACATTATAGTGAGATGTTTTAAACATAGGTGTACCAATCTGAGAGTAATTTTCTAAATTAAACACGTCACAATAGGAAAACTAACCTACAAAAATCAAATTCCAATTATCTGAGTTGAAATCAAAACAAAAACTAGAATTGAAATCTTCAAACATAAATGTAAAACACTAATTTAAAGACAAACATAAACAGTGCATACCAAAGAATGGGGCCCCTCCAAAATTGGTCTCCATAGGACATAGAAACTGATGGGGAAAAATCAATTCCTCTTCAAGGAGTGGTAGACATGGACACCATTCATTCCTTGGTAATCGCACTAGTTAGTACGATTATTGTAGAGGAGCATGAACAACAAATTTTGGTGATAGAGGAAATGGATATCGACCTGTGGGGAAAAACACAAAACCATAGCACAGATAAAAACCCCATGCAGAAAATGGGATTAGGCACAAATCAACCATAGGTACAATGGAATGAGGAATATGATGAACGAACATATTCTGATGAAGTACAATATCATTTAACAGAGCCGATGCAATAGTCGGAGGAACAAGTACATGTTGAATATATCATAGACCAACATAACTCAAACAAAATAGAATATGAGGAAGAGAACCAAGTGGAAATGGCAGGGCCATCAACATGAAATAAGAAGACTAGGGAAAAATATATCGCGCCAAGAACACCGCGTAGGAAGAAGGAACTAACACTATAACTGTCGCATATACCTAAAGAAGTCAAAGTAGTTGGTGACATAATGGGTTTGTTAACAAGACAAAGTATGTTTATGATTATGTGGAAAACATAGGGAAATTTCTTGAGTTCAGACAAAAAATTTACATGGAGAGTAAAGGAGAGGGCCATTGGGAGGTGCCATTTTGGATCCAAAACAATGGATTGCGGGACTATATAACACATGAATCATGAACCTGTTGGAAATTCCCCACTTTGGGATAGGAAAAGATGTAAATGGATGTTTCAAACAACTACTGCAACTGGTACATGGAGGAATATTATCAATGGATAGGCATGTATCCATTGATATGGACTTAATTGTAGAAATTACATGATTACTAACAAATGGAGAAAATCAAAGCAATAAATGGATGAAAAAACTAAAGAAAAAGATTTGGAAGATGACATGAAGAAAAAATATGGGGTTGACAGAGGATCCAATGGAATGGTTATTAGACAGGTAAATTAACCAACAACTAATTTTACAAAAAAAATGATGGAATGTAAACTTTTGAGAAAATGTTACAAAGAGGAAGCCCCTGTAGGAGTAATAGAAACATTCGTGCAGTTCGCAAAGGGGAGTCTACTCAACTGGCTCCTTATCTATTGAACTTGTTTTTGGAGGATTGCAAGTATGTGTAGGATCTAGTATCATAATTCCATTATTATTGGTTAATGATATTTATAGCACTGGTTGGATGGGGAGAACCAAAACACAAAGGATTCTTCCAAAGGCTAGGGAAATGTTGCACAAAAAAATATAAAACATGATGGCACACTTCAAATACGAAGAAAATAAAGGAAAACTCCAGCATTATTTCCATGTTGTATAATGATATGCAGGAGAAACTTGAAAACACATGGAGCATACTTCCAAAAGTAGTGAGGGAGAACCAAGGAATAACTAACTTTCAATATTCAAGACAGAACATGTGGATCCAGGTTAAGAGAGATCCTAAGAAGGAATGACTACAATTGCGATACTATGTCACATGAGATGAAGTGCAATGGCCTATGAAATATTGTCCAGGAGAATGGAGGGTGCCAATAATCCTAAAAAAAGACACAAAATCTAAACAACAAGTAGAGGTTGGACCTTCAAAGAAATCAAGTAGCCGAACAACAAATACAAGGAAACTGACATATTGCACAAAATAAATAGGTGGTGGCACAAGCACTAGAAAACCAATGAAGAAAACTACTATCTTATTGATGGGTTCAACTTCACCCAACAACAACAAGGGGAACTCCCCAGTATATAGTCCCAATTATAATATACGTCATTTGGATTAG
>WSFP011394349.1:0-27560 GCA_009831015.1 Picea engelmannii
TTTTGTTGGGTTCTAGAGATCTGGTAAAACAAGTCCATATCAATTTGTAACCTTTTTGGCATTGTTATGATGTACTTTTAAAGCTTTGAACAGAAATAAGAAATCCTCACCCACTGAGACAAAGGCCCGGAGACGTAGGCGAGATTGTCGAACTCCGTTATCAACTTCTCTTGTTATGGTTTGTTGTTTCTTTATGTTATTTTCCATATCTGTATATGTTTATATGGCTGTTATGTTTCTTCATTAAATATTCCTCTTTCATCAGTTCCTAAATGGTAATTTAACGCATGCAAAAATACTTAACCATTGTCATTTAAAAGATCTTTTCGAATCAGTAGGTGAGTCTTTCAAGTCCAAGACTCAGGAGGCAAGTGCAAGGAGTGCACAAAACCAATTTTTTTTCTAAGTGTTTTTCAAGCTCGGGAGGAAGAGCACAGAGTGATAGGAGGTAATAAAAAGTAATCTAAAGGAACAAAAATTTGAGACCCTTTGAATTTGAATAACTTCAAGCTCAGGAGAAATAGCACAAGTGTGTGCCAGAGGATAGTCCAAGTTCTAAACTGCAAATAAGTGTAAGGTATGTGCATGAGAATTCTTTAAGTCTCATGATCAGCAGGAGAGACAGTGTAAGTGTGCGCAGGGCCTATGCAAGGAGTGCAGAAGGTGAGAACTTTCTAAAGTTATAGACTGAAGAGAGCATCAAGAAGAGTGCAGGTGACTTATTTAAGTCACGAATCTCAGGAGGGAAGCAAAAAAGGTGCACAAAGACTTAGGTCCTTTGACTAGACAGATCTTAGGAGAGGAAGTGCAAGGCATGCACCAAAGGTTCAAGTCACCCAAATGAAAATTCTCAAGGAGGGATAGTGAGGTAAGTCCCCAAGGAAAACAGAAAACTCTTTGTTTGAAAGAGAACGGATGAGATATGTTTGGGAGAAGATAGATCCTTCACATCCATTAGATCTGGAGAAGGTGTGTGGTCGTTAATCTTTGAAGTCCTTCGGACTTCTCTGCTTCGGTAGTTTTTAGGAATTTGTTGTGAAAGTGGTTGAAGGCCCGAATCTCTGAAGCCCTAAATTGAATCTACATCGTAGATCATTGGGAGGAGCACGAGTCATTGGATCAATCATGGAGCATAGATCTAGGCATTCATATCAAGCCCAAGCAGGAGGAGAAGCGTCGTGGAGGATATCATATCCCAATCATTAGATATGTGCAAAGGTGAGCGTGAGTCATAAGATCTCATCGTTCAGAAGTTCAGCGATCCAGAGGATCACGGGTAAAAAGGGATTTAGTGTGAAATTCCCCATAGTCCTGAAGCTCGTAGTAAATCTAGCTCATTCATTGATGGGGACATGTGGACCATAGATCTGATCCCTTCACCCATTTGGGGTTTGGCAGTTTGAAGGTTTGGTGGTGATTAGCAACAAGAACTCCTGAAACCTAGAGTTCTGAAGTAGATCAGAGCCATTGGTTGCCAGAGAAGTGTGGACCATTGATTCAGGAGCCCTATGGGAATTCGCCAATTTGGCATTTGGGAGGATTGTGGTATTGTGTTGTAAGAGTTTCTGAAGACCGAAGCTCTGGAGCCAGAGAGTGTCGGACTAGTGTGTCGGTTCGGGGTTCAGGTGATTTGTGTTGTTGCATGGTCAGGTCTTCCAAAGCCCGAATCTCCAAAGTGTTGGAGTCATATATAAGTGCCTATTCGGGAATTTGCTTCTTCGCAGTTTGGTTGAATCAGTGTATATTGAGAGCAGAACCTCTAAAGATCGGAGTAGCGAAGTGCTTGTTGGTTTTATTTTGGGCTAACCCAGGCTCTAACTACAAGATTACCAACTCCCCTTCTGCCATCAACCCTTCTGGATACCAGAAGGTAACACAACGCATAGAGTGCAATATGCAGTCTCACACGAGATGGCTTCTATGGGTGGTCATAGGACTAAGATATCTTCAACCTTGGGATGGGATGTGTTTCTCTCTCAAAGGCATTAGACCCACTAAACTACTAACACTCGAATACCCATATATTATTCTAACTCTAACTCTTACCATTGACACAGTATATGACCAACGGACTTCACTAACCATTATAACTGCATGCATTCCATGATAAGTATTCATCTATTGTACAGTAAGCTTCAGATCTACACGCTAGCTATAACCTTCATTTTACTAGAGCTATTCTGCAGATTCCATTAGTTCATTCTTAGTGAATAGTGTTATTTCCTTTATCATTTAACATGTTCATCATAAACTTACTAAAGTAAATACAATCAAAAACATTGCATACATTCACACAAAACACATATATTTCATGGTCCACCCCCCCCTAGGGCTACATCCACAAATATTTTCTGTGTTGGCTCTTTATTCATATTCTTTCAAAATATAGTGGTGTGCACTGTACATTTATTCCTTCATTACATTTGATCTCCACAGACTGAAATATCTCTCACAACTCTGAGAACTTTTCACCATGCTACTAACAGATTGTCTAAAATGGCTAACTCACTAACAAAAAGGATCAACATCTCATCGTCCTAATACATTCTACTTATACAAAAATTGGGACAAATCCTTTACAAAAACTCTAACCCTAAGAGGATTAGGTATTTCTACTTTCTTCTTAACTTAATCTCAGTTGGTCCTCGATCCAACCATTGCTCCAAGTCGATGCTTGTCCACTTTCCAACTGCTCCACAGTAGTTTGTCCACATTGTAACTACTTTTCTCAATGCTTCTTTTCCTCCTTTTTGTCGTTGATTTTCCTCTTTTCCAGCGTTGTTTTTCCTCTGTTTCCAGCACGCTCCCCTATTTTCCGGTGCTACTTTCATTCCTTCAAAAATTCCTTGATTCTCCCCAAAATTGGCCTGTGCCAACTGGCCCCCAACACTAACATCATGAATCGTCCTGAGTCATTCACGGACTCTTGCATCCTTTACTACTTGTGTCAGTGCTTCATACATCTATGCTATATGTTGCCATTGCTCCTTAGCCAGGTTTCTCTTCTCCATCATGGCTTCCACCACCTGCGCGGTGACTGGAGGCTTCAATATATCTCCTCCCACCAAGCCTATTTGTTCCACCCTTGTCTTTGTTGCATCAATATCCATGATGAGTTGTTCTGCCTTGTCCTACAGAGGCTCCAACTGAACCTGTCTTGCAATTTTTTGCACCTACACTTCTTTCTCCTCTGCTTGTAGACTCTTCATTTATGCAGTTGTCTTAATTTTTTTTGGCAGTGAAATTGTCTTTTGTCATTGTTTTCAGTCTGCCATTACTGCATGTACCTTTTCTTCCCTTTCTTACAGGTCTTGTAGGTCTTGCAAGCTTCTATCTTCTAAGATCTATTTCCACAGTTGGCCACTTTTTTCCAACAGTTATGTCATCCTATGTATGGATTGCGCTATAATTTTCATAGATTCGGTTGCATCTTGTTCTCGTTGTGCTCTTACTTCTGGAGGAGTAGTGGGTACTACGCACTTCTCCAGCTCCTTTATCTGGTCCTTGTAATCCTCCAAGGCCTATGTTATTTTCCTCATTTTGTCTTCAGTAGAGACTCCCTCTGAGTCTGTGTTGCCTAGGATGGTTTGAAATACTGCACCTATATACTTCTCCATCTCTTATACTTTTTATTTCTCTATCTTCTTTGTCTGCCCTTCTTGGCTAATTGCTTCCTTCAGTGTGATCTTCTCCTCCTGTGCAATTTGTAGATTCATCGCATCAAACCTTTCCCTAGACTAAATTTCATGCGTGACACTTATTTGTAATTTATAGAGCGCATTCTTTGGGAACTTGGGAAAATCCAAGTCTAATGTCTCCATGTCCTTCAGGGAATTCTATGTAGTCACCTCATCGATGAAAAACATCTCAGGGTTGATGACAAAATTGGTGCTCCCCTACGTTGTAATTTGCAGTGTTTCTCCAACAGGCACTCCTTCCTTCATTTTTGTTGGTTGGTATTTTGATGATTGCTCTGCTCTGATCCTCAACTTCTCCAACACCATTTTCACTTCCTATATTTTTTCCAGAATCAAATCATTGTGGTTCTCCACATTCTCCCACACCTATGACAGTCAATCTTCAACTGTCATGGCTATTAGTTCCACATCATTTGTTGTTAGTGATGTTTCCAGTGGTTTTTTGAGGGCCTTTGCCTTTTTCCTGGAGCCACTTGATTGCTCCCATGTTCTCTTCCTTTGGGCATCTGATGTCTCATATGCCTCTGGAATCTGGGTATAAATGCATGTATCTTGCCCAATTTCTTCCTCCATGGGTATTTCTTGTGTCTCTTCCCTTTCCTCTCTTGTGTGCACATGTTTTGTTGTTCCTCTTGGTGCCTACTATGTGTGTAGTGTATCTCGTGTAGGACCAGGCTATGATTTCTTTTGTGTCCTTATTTTCTTTTGTATGGGTTTTCTTCCCCCCACTTGGCCTTGTGTGGAATTATTCTTTTTGCTCGCACTCTTTGTTCATGTCTGTTGCGTAGGGACTGTTATGTCCTGCATCTGATTCTATCCTCCTGGCACTTTCCTTGGGATTACTGGTGCTTTCCATTCCTCAGACCACTCTTGGACCTCCATCTATATATCCTGCATCGTGATGCAATATCTCAACTATAGCCACTCCTTAGTTCGATCCTTCTTCATCTGTACCCACATGTTGTGGCGTGATGCTTGAAAATTTGATATCTGTCCAAATTCCTGGATAGTCTCTAGGGAAATCCTCCATGTGTCATCTACATGGTTCTAGATCTCCAACAAGTATAGAGAAAATACATCGTTGTTTATTTTCTTCGCCTTTGGGTCTGTTGTGCTTCTAAGAGACGTGTAGAGGGATGCGCCACACTTTCCTATTCTCTGCAGGAACATGTTGTACATCAATTCTTTCCATCCTACAAGTGAAATGAGGATGAGTAACCATGATTAGTGGAACTCAGAGCCCCAATCTTGTCTGTCCTCGAAATCCTCCAAGAAATAGTTTAGTAGATAAGGGGCCCAACTCATTGAAGACCCCTTCACGCACTGTGCTACATATGCTACCACTCCTACTGGTACTTCCTCCTTTTTGCACTTTCGCATTAAGTTGCACCCTAACATCCTTGTAGCAAATCTCATCTCATAATCAATTATGTCACTGATCCTGATTCCCCTATTTCCTCTCTCTGTGACATAATTTTCCTTGATTTCGTTGGAGATGGATGTCGCTTTGGTTTTATCCTCTACATATTTCTTTGGCTTCTCTCCATCCATGGGTAGGCCATTGATGGTTGCGATCAAGTCCACATTGATAGGAACTAGCTTATCCATCCACAAAAATCCTCCATGCACCCTTTCTAGGAGTCGCTTCACACATCCATTGATGTGTTTACCATGCCCAAAGTGCGGTATATCTAGCAAATTCATGATCCCTATATTGTAGAGCCCTAGGATCCACTACGCAGGCTCGAACAATGGTGTGCCTGATGGGCCCTCTCCTCTACTCCCCATGTAGTTATGTTGCACCAAGTCTAGGAATTTAATTGTTTCATTCACATCATGATCGGAGTATTTGATAAGATCTACTCCTCCCACCATCTCATCGTCTGCCTTTACTCCCTCTGGGATTTTTGGCATCACTATTTCCAATTTCACCTGTATGCACGATATTCCTTGCACACTGATCTCTGCTTGCGCCTTTTCTTTCCTTACAGGGATGACACCCTGACCTCTAGTATGCCCTAGTGCTCTGTTTCATTCTCTTCTTATGGCTCTAGGCCCTGTTGCATTAAATCCATGGCATGTTCACCCCGTTGTGGCCCTTTTCCTCTGGACGCATCGGATTATGTCATTTCCACATCCTCCTCTGGCTGCTCGGCCTCCTGTGAAGCATTTCATTCCTCCTCAACTTGCATGGTGTGTGGATCATATTCTGGCATATGGATCTCATCCACATCCATGAATGTGGGCATCTCATGTGTCACCCGAGCACTACTTCTCATGTTTCTCTCAGCCCTACTCGGTGCTCCAACTCTTGGTGGCAACATTCTGCTAAAATCTAGATTGTTGAACTCTAATTATCCACTTTCTATCATGAATTCTTACTCTTTCATGCTTAAGCTTCGCTCTCCATTCTTCTCCTTAGTGAAAAAACACAAATGACCAAATTTTCCCACTTTTTTCGATTTTATAGCAGGACGGTGTACCGACAGTTGTTTCTCACTGGCAGTTGTCACCTTTTCACTTTTTCCTGCGCGCTCCACTTTTTGTTTATGTCAACTATTTTTCGGCATGTAGTGTCTTCAACACTGGTTTTTTTGTGGTGCACTGTTAATGTTAACAAATCTATTACATCAAAAAACCCTCTAATATTCTTCTATATTTTTGTTATCTTTCTTCTTTTTATGGATTTTTGTCTTTTTCTTATAACATCTTCTATATACAATATGTACAATCATACCTTTTCTTTCTTTTTTTACCTTAGGTTGTTAGGTCAATTGTCTTGATACAATTTCAGTATACTTCCATTCACCAATCCTCTAAGATTCTTTCCTGCAATATATTTCAGTTGCACATCACCTCCATTTGTAATGGCCTCTACCTGATAAGGTCCTAACCAGTGCATCTTGAATTTCCCTGGGTGTTGTAGATATATGTTTTCATAAAGGAGAAACAAATCTCCTTCCTTAAATATTTTCTTCTTTATGTTCCTATCGTGCCAAGATTTGTCCTTTGCTTTTTGTACTTCCTGGTGAAATCCTACTAAAATCCTATCTTCTTCTAGCTCCATCAGCTGATCCAATCTTTCCTATGCAGCACCTCCTTCTGTCATGTTAGTGATTGCTACAATGCAAAAACTGGGTACTAAATAATCCAATGGAACCACTACTTCATTCCCATACACCAGTCTGAATGGTTTATGTCCTATAATTTTCTTGCATGTAGGCTTGTAATCCCATAACACTGTTGATACCCTCAAATCCCAATCGTCCCTATTCACATTGCAAATCTTTGTCAATGAATTCTCTAGAATCTTGTTAAAATATTCTACTGTACCATTTTCCAGGGGATGGTAAGGTGTTCTCTTTTGATGATATATCTCAAATTCTTATGCCATAGCTCTAATTGTATTGTTGATAAAATGGGTTCCTTGATCACTCAACAAAATTCGAGGACATCCAAATCTAGTCACTACGTTCTCAAAGAGAAAATGCGCTGCAATTTTTGTGTTGCAGTCCTTCACTGGGGTTGCTTCTTCCCATCGGGTTAAGTATTTTGTCGCAGTGATGATGTATCTGGCTCTTGATCTCCTTGTTGGTGGACTAATGGGTCTAATGAAATCCACAACCCATTTATCAAAAAATTGTAAGGTTACTTGGGGCATAAGTGGCATTTCATCCCTTTTGGATGGTTTTCCCACCCTCTGAAAAACATCACAAGTCTGATAGTATTCCTTTTCATCCTTATTTATTGTAGGAGACCATAATCCTACGTGCAGCACCTTCTATGTTGTAGGATTTCATGCATAGTTTCCTCCAACTATTCCTTCATGTGCTTCTGCTAAAACCATGGAGCATTCATGCTCCATCACACATTTTCTCATAATTCCATCTGCACCTAACTTGTATAAATGACCTGCAATCAGTTGATAGTCTACAGTGCACACTACTAACTATTTTTTCTACGCGATAGTAAATTCCTTGGGAGCCATTCCTGTGCCCAAAAATCCAACAATGTCAACAAAATAATCATCATCAATCTAAATAGAAAATAAGTTAGCATCAGGAAAATTATCCTCCAAGTTCTTTGGCTCCTCTCCATTAGTAATACTTGATAGATGATCTAGTCCTGTATTTGGCTTCCCTAGTTTTACTATGATTAAAATCATATTCCTAAAACAATAACAACCATCTATAGATTCTTCCCCCAAACACTAGCTAGTTAAATAGGTACTTCAATGTGGAATGATCTGTAAACATCTTAAAATGTTGACCCAATAAATAATGATTGAACTTCTATAAGGCATATACCATAGCCAGATCTTCCCTTTCTGTCGTATTATAGTTTTTCTTATACTCAGATAAATTTCTACTAGAAAAATATATTGGGTGATCAATGTCTCCTTCACCTGGTTGTGTCAATACTTCTCCAAGTGTAATGGATGAAGTGTCCACATGCACATGAAATTATTTTGTCCAATATGGAAAGCTCAAAATTGGTGTTGTCGCCATCTTTTCTTTAAGTATGTCCAAGCTCTCTTGGCATTCATCATTCCACTGAAACTTGTTGTCTTTATTTAGTAACTTCTCCATGGGTGCAGTAATATTATCATAGCCCCTTTATGAACTTCCTCTAGTACCCTTTGTGGCCCAATGTTGCTCTCAACTGGCGCACTGACTTTGGTAGTGGTAAATTGACAATAACAGCAATCTTTGTAGGGTCTACTATTAAGCCTTGTTTCCATACAATGTGTCCAAGTAGGATGCCAAAAGGTGTAGTGAATATACATTTCTTAATGTTCAAGGAAATCTTACATTGCCTACATCTCTCTAACATTAACCTCAAAATTTCTACATGGTCCTTCAAAAAACTGAATATTGTCCAATCATCCAGATAAACTTCTAAAAATTTATGTATAAAATCCTTGAATGCAACTACCACTACTCTAGAAAATATTGATGGTGAATTATTTAAATAAAATGGCATTAATGTGTACTGATATGACCCCCACTCTGTCGTAAATGTAGTTTTTTGCTTGTCCTCTAGAGCAATTCTAATCTAATGGTAACATGAAAATCCATTTATGAAGGAGTACACTTCATGTCCTCCCACATTATCTAAAACCTCATATGTAAATCGAGTAGGAAAAGGATCATGTAGGCATGCATCGTTTAATTTCCTCATATCCACACATATTCTAATCCCTCAAGTCTTCTTTTCGTATACCACCACTAGAATAATCCATTTTGATTCTTCCACAGGTTCTATGATTCCTGATTCTAGCATTCTGTCAATTTGTGCCTTAACTTTATGCTTATATGTGGGGTTTAATCGGTATGGTCTATGTATAAATAGCCTTGCATCTATTCTGAGGGGTATCTTCATTTTTCCAAGTTCTCCTGCTACCCCTTTCATCTCCGACAATGTGGCTAGGAATAAATCACTATACTCGCGTAGTAATTCAGTTATCTTTTCCATTGTCTCACTATCCCAGTAATCTCCAATGTTGGATATCTTGGGATTTTCTTCAGTCCCAATATTGACCTTCTTAATATTCATAGGTGTAGTGAACTCTTCTGATTGTATTTTAGGTCCTTCTAACCCTCTTTCTCCTTCCCCTTCTAATATATGTATGTCATGTGGGTTGTCTTCTACTTCTTCATCCTCTGTGACCTAATAACAGTAAACTAATTGTTTAAGTGTTTCTCTTATGTAGTCTCTATCTACTATCACTGTATCTACCCCATATTCTTCAAATATCTTATTTTTTATCCTCTGTAATTCTAGATCCACCCATGGATTCTCACTTTTCAAATGAAAAATTCCTAATAAATTTTTGTTGTAGTGTGCCCCAACTCATAGTTTCTTTGCGCAGTTCCTTCTCCTTATACCCGTTACTTGGTATTCCTTCTAATGTATGAATAAAGTAATGTTTCCATTCCCCTGGTGGTACCAATATCCAGTTAAAGACACAATCATTTATATGATGTCTTGGGTTCCCTCTTCCATCATACTTCTGTAAAGTTTTATCTTGTTGACTCCTGCCAAATCTTATGTGCATCAGTTGCTTACACTTATACTAGTCCTAAATTACCTCCTTATGCGGACCCCACCATCATGCAGGTGTGTCCCTCAATGCTATATCCAACACTAATAATCTTTGACTATCCAAAACATTTGATTCAAATTCTATCAAGAATTTTTCTAGATCGTCCTCTTCAGTAAGTGTGGGAAACTATCTTACTTTTGTCTCAACCCATCTTACTGCATGTGTAACTCTGGTGCACCTCCTAGTAGAGACTTCATGCAATATTTGATGTCAGTTTTCTACTCCAGTATCTGAATCTGACATATCGGAATTGATACTTCTCCAACTGAGTACTCCATCTACAATCGGATTCACATAATCTTTTTCTCGCGCAGTCGTCCTATACAACTGGTTCACATCATCCTCTAGAACACTTTCAGGCACATGTTCTACATATTTGTCACAATCTGAAGGATCTAAAGTTGCTACCACCATAAATTTTCCAGCTTCAAATATCATCTTCCTAGTCTTTAAATTAATTATGGCATGATTATCAAAATCCCAATCAATTCCCAATAGTTTTGGAAATGGTATAGCCTCATCCAACATATCCATTACTTCAAAATTTGTTGTGGTGCGCACACCATCTAGATCCATTGTTGTATTCTTAAATATGCTTATGGGAATCACTCTCTGCTGATTTTATAGTTTCAATTGGATATTGGAATACCCTAGTGTAGGTTCTCCCATTTATTCCCAAGTCTTCTTTGGAAAAATGTTGACATATGATCTTAATTCTAGGATAACATTTCCCATATTAAAGTCTCCTATATTTGCATTCAATCTAAATTCTTTTCTAGTTCTTTTCTTTCTATGGACCTGATTAATATTCTTTGGTTATTTTCCTATCCCTTATTCTATGCTATATTTCTCAAGCATATTTTTAAACAAATCCATGGCATTCTTATGATTAAGTAATTTAAAGCATGATTCCAAGAAATTCTTTAAGTTACTTACTTTCTTTGTTTGCTCTCCTTTTTACGTATGATCCAAAGACTAAGGCATACAAAAAATAGGAATATCATACCTCGGTGCAGTGTTTGATGTGGATGCTTAGTTCTCCTTTAGAAACTCCTTCTTTGCTTCCTTGAAAGTTTCCTTTTCCTTCTTTTCATCAAACTGTTGTTGTGGCTAAGTGTTCTTCTAAATCTATCACTGTGATTCCTTCTTATGATCCTATGAATCCTCTCTTGTATTAAATCCTCTATTTACTATATTGATGTTCCTCCCAGGATCCCTTATTTTTGTAGAAATCCACTAAACATTATGGTTATTCAGATTCCTCTTCTATTGGATCTTCGTCATCAACTTCGGGAACTCTTTTGTCACGTGATCTATTGCACGACAGTACATACATGTTGTTGTTGGTTGAGAACAATCTCTGGCATAGTGTCCTTACTGTTGAAAATTGTGTCAAATAATAGGCCCTCTGCCTCTTCACATTCCTCCTCTTCCTCTACCTCTCAATCCTCCTATGTTCCTTTGTGAATCCATGTTCTTTTGATGATACTCTGGTGCCTGATTATACTACGGTGGTTGTTGAAATTGTGGCACTTCTTGAAATTGTTGCCCATTGTAAAACTATGGTGCAGTTTGTCCTACCATCAACTTAGCCTGCATCTTGTATGCATATGAGATTATTCCTTCATTAACTCTAGAGTTATACAATTATTGTCTTCATGTCCTACTAACTTACAAAAGTTACAGAAAGTACTCTTCATTTATGTCTTGTACTTCTACATCATAGGGAAGTGATAAGGATCATGCCCATGTGTCTTGCATATTTCACACCAAGGCCCTCCTATAGGAAATGGATTTGGTAGCCCTACTCCCAGGTACTGCGCAAATGTCGAACATTCATTCTTGTGATGTCCCTCTAATCTGCAGAGGTTACACCACATTGCTTCTCTTTTCTCCCCACTTTTGTTTTGGTTCAATTGCACTATCAAGTTCTTAAGATCTTCTTTCATCTCCTCTATAGCTGGATCTATCTGCTTATATTGATTCTCCTCTAAATGCATCACTTCTTGTAGTGATTCTGGCTAGTTTTGAAATTTGTGTTGTCTCAATTGGATATTTAAAGTTTGGTAACAGAGAATTTATAAACAATTGTCTATGTTTCATGTCAAAAATGGGATACTTTAGTTTACCTTTCAATGTCTTGAACTTATGATCAATGTCCCATACGGATTCTCATGGTTTTCGTCTAACCTTAATCATCTCATTGATAAATTGATCCTTCGATTTTGGCCTCTGAAACTTCATGATCAATGCCTGCTTGATCTCTGTTATTGTTCCTGACACACCTTGTGGGTTTTTTACTGCTAGACTCATATACCAATTCAGCGCGTGATTTCTTGATGTTATTGCTAGCTGCAATACTTTTGTTGCCTCATCCGTGACTCTTTTCACTTCCCATATTCACTCACACATGAATAGGTGCTTTCTTGGGTCTTCTGATCCATCCCCATGAAACTCTGGTAATCTTACAGTTGGATCTACGCCTGTCATTGTTGAATGTGTTGTACATGCTTCGTGTGGTACTACTATCTGTGTACAGTTGTTTGGAATTGAACTCCCACTGGTGTTGCTACTGGTACTTCCACTTGTACCACTAAATTTATTTCTATTGGTACTTCCACTTGTACCCTCACTTCTATTCTAATATCCTAGATTCATCTGATCGTCAGTCACTGGTTCTCTAAATAACTCTTTCTTTGTTGATGTGTTAATTGTACATGGGGTTGTACATTCTACATTGATTAGTATCTAGATAAGGGTATATGTTTCCTCATTAGATCTCTCTCCTGTAGTATTTATTTCATATGTGGCGTGTAGTATTTATTCAATGTGATCCACAGCATGGATATCCTCTACCTCTTCCTCATCACTCCCCAAGCCTTCCCTCTCGACTACTTCTCTTTTCTTCCTATTGAGGTTATACTAGTAGGGTCTTCCACTGCGCGTTGTTCCTGCCTTCTGCATAATTTCTTGGATCTCCTCTTGATCCATCATAATTGGATATTTCTCTTTACTGCACTCATCTCTATCCATTTCCCCCTCCATCTCATACCTTCCTCAGTGTTTCCCCTAACTCCCCCATGCATGCAAGGTAGTTTAGTTGTTTGATTCCATGGTTAATACCACTTTATCATGCAATAATATCTTGATTAAAGTGTACAACAACCTAATGTACCTTCCCCTTAGACCCTTAAGAAACTCTTTCTCTGCTACACTATAAGACTTTGATGTATCTACTACAAACTCACTGATATACCCCACTACAATGTTGCTAGCTAGAAATATACTGCACGCATGAATTTATTATTTACCCTTTTCAAACGCGCAATACTTTCTTATGTCCACTCCACTGATCTAACTCTATTTTTCATGTGGGTATCTTTCAACCATGTTATCCATTCTTTCAATGGTGTGGGAAACTCACTAAAGAAACTCTCGTGTATTTCATTGAATGTGTATCTTTCCAAATATTGTCTTGGATTAAACCTGGAGATTCTATTATCTTTATGAGCAAACACTAGTTCCTGAATTGTCAACCATCTTTCAATCTCCACTTTCATGGGGTTCCAACCTAAAAAAATCCCCTTTCTTAAACCCTCATACTATACTACGTGATACATCCCTCCCAATCTAATCTTCTGAGTTCCAACTGCCAACAGAACCATTGTTGGTTTTACTTTGGGTTGGCCTGGGATCTAACTACAGGACTACCAACTCCCCTTCTTCCATTGTCCCTTCTGGATACCAGAAGGAAACACAATGCATAGAGTGCATTGTGCAGTCTCACCCAAGATGGCTTCTATGGGTGGTCGTAGGACTCAGATGTCTACAATCTTTGGATGGGATGTGTTCCTCTCCTAGAGGAATTAGACCCACTCAACCACTAACCCTCGAATACCCGTATATTATACTAACTTTAACTCTTACCAGTGACATATTATATGACCAACTGAATTCACTAACCATTATAAGCGCATGTATTCCATGATAAATATTCATCTATTGTACCATAAGCTTTAGATATACACGCTAGCTATAACCTTCACTTTACTAGAGCTATTCTACAGATTCCATTAGTTCATTCTTAGTGTGCAGTGTTATTTCCTTTATCATTTAAAATGTTCATCATAAACTTACTAAAGTAAATACAATCAAAAACACTACATACATTCATACAAAACACATATATACTGTGGTTCACCCCCCTGGGGCTATGTCCACAAATATTTGTCGTGTTGGCCCTTTATTCATATTCTTGCAAAAGCTAGTGCTATGCACTATACATTTCTTCCTTCGTTACATTCGATATCCACATAACGAAATAGCTCTCACCACTCTACTAACAGATTTCCTGAAATGGATAACTCACTAAAAAAAAGGACCAACATCTCATTGTACTAATACATTCTACTTATACAAAAATTGGGACAAAGCCCTTACAAAAACCCTAACCCTAAGCGGAGTAGGTTACTTTCTTCTTGACTTAATCTTGGTTGGTCCTCGATCCAACCATTTCTCTAAGTTGGCACTTGTCCACTTTCCAATTGCTCTGCAGCAGTTTGTCCATATTGTAACTGCTTTTCCTCTTTTTTCGACGCATCTTTTCCTCTGTTTCTGGCACGCTCCCCTTTTTTTCGGTGTTGCTTTGATTCCTTGAAAACTTCCTTGATTATCCCCAAAATTGGTCTGTGCCAATAGTGTTGGAGCTACAAACCTCTAGATAGGTTCCTTTCTTGTAAGCACTCGGTTCCATCCCTCGGTCATATGAGATTTTGGCTGAAGTTAAGGGGTCAGCACCCAAAATCTAATTTCAAGGGTAAAGGGGCCTAGAGAAGGATCTTGTGGGGTTCGAATTTGTACGGACCTACACCTAAGGGGAAATCAAAGGGGCATGTGTACATTGGAGGGGATACAGTAGGGATCCGAGAGTTGATTCATCTCCTTAGAAGAATGATCCTTGACCGGGAGGTCACGCGAACCCCTAGGAGGGGTGGGGGTTTGCATTATATGGTATCAGAGCTTGATTTTTATCAGATCCTGAGTGGAATTTTTTTTCTGATACCATCAAGTGGTATCAGAGCCTTATTTTTATCAGATCCTGAGTGGATTTTTTTACTGATACCATCAAGTGGTATTAGAGTTGATTTTTGTTTGTAGACAACCAGTAAAGGAGGAGAGACAAAGTATTGATTCTATGTGTGAAGAATTGTTTGTAAGTGTATAGCAGACAGCCAGGTGGGCTGAAAGAGAAGGACAAGTTGTCTTCTTGGAGCAGATAATATCATGTAGAGCTCTTAAGGTGAGAATTTAGAGTATAGAATCCAGAGAGAAAGGAGTGCTCAAGAGAAGAATCTAGCTCAAGGTGTGCGCCTAAACTCAGTAGGAATGTAAAAGCTCAGAGAATGTTCCAGCAAGTGAACTAGAGGATAAGTGAGGAGATATTGGCAGAGGCTAATTGTAGCTCACAGCAAGCAAGTGGAAGCTCACAAAATTTCCAGGAGGGAAGGGAAAGGAGAAAATTTCTATTGAAGGCCATAGATGAGATCCGAGAGGAGACTGCAAGCAGATGAGAAAAGAGGAGATGGACAAAGAGATCAAGGAGACTAAAGAGGAGATCAATAGGTTGATGTTGAATATGCAGCAAGGAGAGCAAGGAAGATAGAGGTATGAGTGGCCCCTGAAGAGGAAGGTGAGGTGGCCTATCCAGTAGTTGATTTCCAGGAAGCAAAAAAAAATGTTGAGAAGGTGGATGAGCCAAGGGGAAAACCTCAAGAGCACAAAGGAGGAGATGTTTTACATATGTGAACCAGAAGATGGATAAATCCTCAGTGAGGAGGAAGAGATATCAGTTGAAGATCTCATAGATTGTCAGGAGGGAAATGAGAAGGGATCAATTGAATATATCAAATGCTGTCAGGAGGGAAGAAAGGAAAAGTCAGGTTTTCAGGTGGGAAAAGCATAGATGAGACTGTCTGAGCATCTTAGGAACTCGGAGGAGAGTTCATATCAGCAAGGAGTGTTGATAGAAGAGGTAGGGGAGAAGCCTCGTGAGTATGAATATTCATGTGGGGTTGCAGACCATATGAATGAAGATGATAAGAAGTTGAATACTTCAACTCTCAAGGAGGAGGATCAAAGGTGCATTATGATCATTGAGGGAATCAATATATTCTTGCCAAGCATCCCAGCAGAGGCCAACGCATGTGTTTCACATGAGGAGGTGATGCAAGAAGCATCTGAGGAAGAGGCCATTGGGCCAAAAAAATTTAAAACTAATAGTTTATGTGAAACTGCGGGTGCAGGAGAAGAAAGACAACTAGCAGAGACTATCATGGAGGAGGAGAAGGAGAAAATACTAAAATCTTCCCAAGAGAAGAGAGAAGAGGAGCATTCATATGCAATGCTCACTTAGTGGGAAGAAGAGTTGAATATGTTGGAGGATTGGTTAGACAATCCAGAATCAGAGGAATACTTCCAGAGGGAGATAGTCATGTAGAGTGGATAAGAATTCCAGCAGGAGGAGCAATTGGATGAAGTTGAACTTATGCAAGCCCAAGGAGGTGATAGAGAGACAAAGAAACTAGCAGAAAGAGAGCTGTCAGAGGAGACGGCTGAGCAGCAGCTCAGTAATATTGTTGTAGAAGTGGAGTTTACATTGGAGTGGAAAATCAATGCCACGGGAGATGAAATCAGCATGGTAGATCAGGATGATCTTCCCTTTGATCTATGTAAGAAAGTGGAATCCCTGGGAGAAGGATAAATAACCCAGAGGAGGCTAATCCAACTATTCAAGTTGGAAATTGATGAATAGGAGGAGATGCAATAGCAGAGCAGACTGCGGGAGAGGAGTCATCCCATGGACAAGATGGACAAAGAGATTGAGGAGATAAGGAGGTAAATGGGGCATTGAAACATAAATTTTGGAAACCAGGAGGATATCCTAGAGCAGTAGTATCATAGCAGCAGCAGAAAGGCAGAGGAGAGATGGAAAACTCCAGAGTGGAGTTTGGGATCCTGGAGGATCTCAACAACAGCAGTAGAGGATCCATGAGAAAGAGCTCATGACTTTTTCAGCAGAGGAGTATAATGCAGGAGCATCAGCAGCTAGCGCAGCAGAGCACCAGGAGGGAGCAAATCCCAAGGAGAGAAAAGTGCTAGCCTTATCATTTTGAGTTTAAATCTAAAATTTAATGTAATTAAATATTGTAAGGCTCAAGGAGGGTTGAGCCATTGTATTTTGTAAGGATGCATGTAAGTCTCCTTTAATGGCTGACAGGTAGATGAATCTAGATCTGATTCGGACTATATGTAAATTAAATGTAATTTAATGTAAGTAGGTGGAGGGAGGATCGAGAAGCCCCTCTTTTGTAAAAATATCAATGTATTGAAATAGAGGCATTAGAAGAACAGAATCAGAGAAGAGCAAGAGAAGATAGGAGAGGAAGAACTAAGACTCTGTTGCAGTCCAGTCATGTAACCTATTGTACAAAGCATTCAGATTTAATACAAAGGCATATTTCTCTGCATATGAGTCCTTGTGTGTATTCTATGAATGAGCATGTGTTTATTGCATTTTTTCTGAATACTTATTGGGTATGTTTATGAATTCCATGAATGTATGAATTGTTCCCTTTGCAGTAATAGATAGACTTCCCTATCTGTGTGAGTTTGTGAGTATTTTGGGATCTCAAGGCTAGTGCAAGGAGTGCACGTTAGAGTTGTTAGAAAACTCTGAGAAGAAACTGCAAGGTGTGTGCAAGAAATCATTCAAAAATTTTGCGAGGAGCATGCTAGGTGGGAACACCAGAATAGGTCATAATCTAAGAAGGGATAGTGCAAAGAGTGCAAAGAGTGACCACAAGGAGTGCGCCTACACACAAAGTAGTGTAAAATCTCAAGGGAAGGTTGTGTAAGTGTGCACATAGTAAGCACAAGGAGTGTGCAAGTGAGTCTTTCAAGTCCAAGACTCAGGAAGCAAGTGAAAGGAGTGCACGGAACCAAATTCTCGCCTAAGTGTTGGTGAATAATAGGAGGAAGAGCATAGATTTCCAGGAGGACACAAGAAGTAATCTGAAGGAACAAAGGGCCGAGACCCTTTGAAGTCAAAGAACTTCAATCTCATGAGAAATAGCGCAAGTGTGCACCAAAGGACAATCCAAGTTACAGATTGCGGAGAAGCATAAGGTGTGCGCATGAGACTTATTTAGGTCTCAAGCTCAGAAAGAGAGACAGTGCAAGTGTGCACAGGGCCTATGCAAGGAGTGAAGAAGGTGAGAACTTTCTAAAGTTCTAGACTGCAAAGAGCAGCAAGAAGAGTGCAGGTGACTTCCTTAAGTCATAGAGCTCAGGAGGGAAGCACAAAAGGCACACAAAGACTCAGGTCCTTTGAATGGATAGAGATTAGGAGAGGAAGCGCAAGGTGTGTGCCAAAGGTTCAAGTCACGCAAGTGACAACTCTCAAGGAGTGATAGCGAGGCAAGTCCCAAAGCCCAGAGTAAATCTAGGTTGTCCGTTGACGTGGACCGTAGATCCCAGCCCTTCGCCCATTTGGCATTTGACAGTTTGGGAGTTTCATGGTGATCAGTAGAGAGAACACCTGAAGCCTAGAGTTCTGAAGTAGATCAAAGTCATTGGTTGTTTGAGAAGTGTGGACCATTGATCCGAGAACCCTCTAGGAATTCGCCAATTCGGAGTTCAAGAGGATTGTGGTGTTGTGTTGTAAGAGTTTTTGAAGCCCGGATATCCAGAGCTAGAGAGTGTGAGAGTAGTTTATCGGTTCAATGTTTGAGTGATTTGTGTTGTTGCATTGTTAGGTCTTCTGAATCTCTGGAGCACCGGAGTCACGGATAAGTGTTTGTTTGGGAATTCGTCACTTTGGCGTGTATTAAGAGAAGAACCTATGAAGCCCATAGTAGTGAATTTTTGGAGCCCTGAAGCTCTGGATAGGCACCTTTCTAGTAAGAACTCAGTTCCATCCCTCATTCATATGAGATTTTGGCTAAAGCTAAGGGGCTAGCACCTGAATTCTAATTTCAAGGATAAAGGGGCCTAGAGAAGGATCCCGCGGGGTTCGGATTTGTACTGACCTACACCTAAGGGGAAATAAAAGGGGATTTTGTATGCTGGAGGGGATCCAACATGGATCTGAGAGTTGTGTCAGCTCCTCATAAGAATGATCCTTTACCGGTAATTCACACGAACCCCCAGGAGGGGTGGGGGTTTGCATCACTGTCATGCGGACCTTAATGTTGGAGGTATAATAACGCAATGTGAAACACATTGCCATATTCTCCAGCCAAGATTTAGTGGCTAATCCGTCTGTGGAACCCAAGAACGTAGTAAATTTTACCTTCTCAATTTCTCTATGAACATTACCACTAACTACAGAAGGGAATTGTGAACCCTCATTGGGTACAGACTCCATGCCTTCATCATGATCAAGGTGATTTATCATCACCTATGAAATCCTTTGAAAGGACCTCATCGTACACATAACATCTCCCACTGCAACCTGATCCTGCTCAGTAGTATTCTCTTATCCCTGTGGAGAAGATCCCTCGAGTGTGGATGTACTTGGAGGAGGCATACCTATTTCTCCTGCACCCCGATGTCTACTCATTTTATTTCCTCTAACCATGATACCTGCATGAACGATATCAATTTATATAAGTAATTACACATTTTAATGAAATTTTCATTGGAATTTGTAATGAGTCTAGTGTCGTAGAGTAGAACCCCTCTCTGATACCATATGTAACACCCTCCGCTAAACTGAACATCAAGAGGAAGTGAAAAAAACGAATGAAGCATTTTTTTTAAAGATAATTTTATTATAACAAAATTAAGTAAAACAATTCGACATGGAATTAAAGTAAAATATCATCTACACAAACACAACTATACTCATCGATAGATAAAGAAATCCTGACAATAATTTCAATGATTATAAAATATAATAATGTGTACCATACAATGTTGGTTATAATTTATACATCTGAGTTTATACCTTCAACACGCTTGACCCAGGGTTCATGTCTACTGGGGTTCCAACAAAGCCTCTAAAACTATCGGCCCTCTTGGTGAACCAAAAGACAACACAGCACACAGAATGCACTGCGTAGTCTCACCTGAGATAGTCTTAATGGGTGACTACAATACTCAGGTGTTTGCAGCCCAGGATTGAGTGGGACTCTGAAAAGTGTGCATTGAGTGTTCTATTTAACTTATTAACGCAAGAAACTGGCATTCACGATTATGCATGAAATATAATCAACTCATTCATTTAGCATATCAACAACTACTTAAAGCAGTAAGGAAACGAATGAATTCAATCACATAACATAGGTTTTACCATGGTTCACCCCCTCCTGGGCTACGTCCACAAAGATCTGGCTCTTAAGTTCTTATATTATAGCAGTGCCAAAACTACAGTGTCGTGCGATTTAGAACACCTCTCAGTTGGGTCAAGATCTATTATGAGGCGGATTAGATCACACCAGGATCCTCAGCCTGTGATCTAAACCTCAAGATCCACCCTCCTTACTCCTCTCCATCTCAACAACTTACAAAAGTAGGTCATATAGAAAAAATTTGCAACTAATTATCAAAACAGGACTCCTCCTCTAGACTCTCTATATTCACCCTCTAGCTCTCATCTCTTGTTTTATCTCATTGTTCTATGAGACCTAGGTATCTATATTTATACATTTCTGGCTCACCAACCATTACAGTATATTATAAAAACCCTAACCCTAACTTCGTTAGGTCTTCCATGCATGTGTATGTGCTTCTCTTCGTTCTAGTTGTCGCTTTCCTTGTGCATGCCTTCATTTCCATAATATCCTTTCTTTCTGATTTTTCTTGCTTCCAAAAGACCCCCAACACTGACATGTGGTTCATCCCAAGACACTTAACCTTTGTGTGTTTCATTGATCTCCCTGGTTATCACTTGTAACATCTCCCTGAGCTACGTTGCTTGTGTTTGAGCCTATGTGGTCTTCTCCTTGAGTGAGTCCAATATTTGTACTGCAATCTCGTCGTTGATCAACCTTGCACACTCTGTCTGCATCTGTGCCATATATGTCTTGGCTTCCTCTACTTGGGTCTGTGCCATATATGTCTTGGCTTCCTCTACCTGGGTCTGTGCCATATATGTCTTGGCTTCCTCTGTCTGTGCAATGACCTCTGCTACTCGCTCCTAGAGAGATTCCATTTGAGCCTGGTGCTCCTTTTTCTACATCTACACAGTGATGAGTTATGCATGTAGCTTCTTCATATCTTGCACCCCTTTGATGCGTTATGTGATGGAAATTGTCTTCTGCCTCTACTTGAGGTCTTGGATAGTTTCTCTTATCCTTTCTTCTTCCTGGTCCCATGGTTGGACCTGTTGATCCTCTTCCAGCTTCGTCCAGAGATGTGTTTCTTTGTCGAACAAGTCAGTCGTTGCTTGGACCTGTTGTTCTATCTCATGTATCTACTTTGTTTCCTCCTACTTCCATTTCTCCCTTACCTCTGGTGGAGTGGTAGGTGTGATTTTCTCACATATATTCTCGATCTCTTGTTGATATTGATCGATTGTCTATGCAATCTAATCAATCTTTTTTGTTTCCTTGAGTTCGTCCCTCTGCGCAGTCGTTGGAATATTCTAGTAAGATTCGGCCACTTTCTGCTCCAGTCCCTTCACATGTTCCCTTTCCTCTATGATCTCAAGCTTGGCCTACTTTAATACCAATTCCATCACGTCCCATTTATACTTTACCTGCTACAATTCATATGTATCTGTGCATGCATGAGACTGTACCTCTTGTGTAACACTGACCTGTAGTTTATATAGGTCCTTGGTTGGTATCTACGGCAATACCAACTGCAATTGAGCCAAGTCCTTTAGGGGTGTCAGCCCCACGATCTCGTCCATGTGCATCATGCTAGGTGTAATGTGAAATGTTGCACTCAGTTGTGGTATTGTCTAGACTATATCCTGCTCGCTTTCTTCAGGTTCTCCTCCTGTCTGTGATGCTAATGGCCCTATTTCTATGTTGTTTCTGGCTACCTATGCTTCCCCGATCTGCTTGAGGATTTGTTGCATGTCTACCAGCTCTTCTTCAATTTTATCCATGTGGCGTGCAACATTCTCAAAATCCTCGAATGTACGATCTTGGACCATTTGGGCTACCATTTCTACTCATCCTTTGTGATCGTGTACTCTGGAGGTGTTCTATGTGCCTTCATCTTCTTGCGTGCACCCCTTGTATGAGTAGCTGACAGCTTGGTCTGGCTTGGCTCTTATGGATTAGGACTTGGTGTGGTCCCCTGTGTTGCCTTGGCCTGTTTCTATTGTACTTGGGGCGCCTGTGTATTATTCTTCTTCCTTGTCTAGACTCCTTTCTTCTACTTTAGTTTGGTCTGGCATGTCCTTGGTTTCTTGGGCACTGTGACTTCCTGGGGTTGTGTTTGTTCTTTCCCTACTGCCTCGGCATGTGTATGTTCATGCCTTTCCTCCTCCTCCTCTACCCCTATAGGTATGTATTGAGTGAGGAATGGAATCCTCCATTCGTCTTCCCTATCCTTGATGACCATTTCTATGTCCCCTTCCATGATGCAATAGCGTAGTTGTATCCATTGCTTGTTGGGGTCCTTCCGCGCCTAGATCCACATTGCATGTCGAGTGGCCTTGAAGTTAGCGATGCCCTGATAATATGCAACAGCATGCAGTGTTATCCTCCAAAATTTGGCAATGGTCTCCTGTAGGTCGCAAAGATATCCTTCAAATATAGTTGTGTTCATATTTATGTTCCTCGCATCTGAAGAAATTCCAAGCAATAAGCATCTCGCTCCATCATTGGGTTTGGGTCTGGTGGCGAAAAATAGATAATTCGGTTCCTTCCATCCCATAATGGCTATCAGCATGATCAACCATGAATAATTAAATTATTCCCCAGATCTTGTGCATCCTTGCAGTCATCTAGACACAAATTCAAGAGATAAGGGACCCAGCTGATTGTGGTGCCCTCGGCACACTGTGCTGCAGCTATGAAAACCTCGATCAGGACTTCCTCCTTGTGGCATTTAATGAGAATCTTGCAGGCCATGATTTTTGCGGTCATTTTTGTCGCAATGTCACTGATCTGTTTGATAATTATTCTACGCATCCCCCTTTACGTGCTGTATTTCTTTTTCATCTCCTCAGCGAGTGCTTTCTCTTTTATTTTGTCCTCAAGGGCTCCATGCCCCATGATGGTAGCCCTGTAATGTGCGCGATGATCTATTTTAGTTTCAGGGTTTTTTGGTTGCATTTGACTACCTATGTCCTCATTCTTTCGGCCCTGCCCCTCTTCTGGCCTATCAATGTTCATGCCTACGGGTGTTGTTTGTTGGGTTTCATCTACCACGAGTGTCGGGCTTCGAGTTACTTCACACACACCTAGGATTTCTTTTTCCTAAGGTTTTTTTATTTTTTTTATTAGTCATAATTATTCACTATCCATTCTCCTATATTTTAGAAGAGAATATTCCACCTAGAGAGTATTCTTTTTCAATTCACACTTCATTTTGACTAGTTGAGCTGAGTTTAGATGTTGCATTGGGATCATCACCATGCAACACTAGGATCATCACCATGCAACACTGGGATCATCACCATGCTAATTATAACTTGCCTTGGTATCATCACCAAAGTGGCGCATTAGCCTTGATTCCTTGAGTTAACTCCTCACTACTTTATGTTCAGTCAGTTAACTTAAGACTAGTTGACTAGTTAACTCAACTAGGTGGTAGTTCACTCCTGTAACTGCCTAAGAGGCTAGAATAGGTGGCAGTTCACTCCTGTAACTGTTGGTGTGTGTCCAGATCACTCTATACCACCACTATGGCAACTTGGTTCACCTCAAGTCGAACTCGTTGAGTTATACAGAGTATAACATGTGTAAATTATTCATTTATTCATAACGGTTAATGAGAATTATTTCTATTCTTTCTCTCCTTCTTCTTCTTTTTCCAATTCTCTCTTCAAATGTGTGTATCATTGTTTAGCTAGATATATTATGTACAGTTCAATACATTTACATGGTATCAAAGCCGACAGACTACTAAGCAAAAGATACACCAAAATGTTTTGCTGGCACAAAAGATCGAAGACAGGGAAAAGATGGAATTCCAAAAAGAATTCATTCTTACACCTTACAACTATTTTGCATGGAAGGAGAAAATAGCCATCCATATCCGATCCAAAGGGTTGTATAGGTTAACCATGAATACAGATACAGAACCAACATCAGCCATAGAAAAATCCAAGTACTTAAATCCCATGGATGAGGCACTCGGAACAATTTGCAGTCTTATTTCTCCCGATCTCCTTTTTCATATATCTTCCTATAAGACTCCCAATGAAGACTAGACCATATTGGAAGGGCTCTTTGGAAAATAGGATGATATGAGGGGACACATGCTGGAGGTAGATCTGCTCACATTGGATCCAAAAAGCTTCAAGAATATCCAAGATTTCTTTACAAAATTCAAGGATTTATTGTCGCAACTCAAAGCTTGTGGGGTTGATAAATCAAAGGAGGAGAAACAAATGGTTCTCAAAATTCTCTCCAAGCTTGTTCTTGAATTCTCAGTATTCGTATCTACATTCCATACTGTCAGATTCTCCTCTGGAGCCACCTAGAATATGCCTTCTCTTGAGGAATTTATCGAATCCTTAACACAACAGCAAACCAAGCTCATCAACATGGGTGCAATCAAAGGCCCAAGGGCACATGCACTCACTATGCATGATGGCAGACACAAATATCATAAATCTAAAGATAAATATAAGTGGAAATCTGATGCACATACGAAGAAGGAAGGGTACACAAAACCCTTCACCAATGCCTCCGGATCCAAAGGAGAAAACGGAAGAAAAGGAGAGAAATGCACCTACTGTCACAAAGGATTCCATTCGGAATCTGCATGCATGCAAAAAAAAAAGAGATTTGATGTCTTGGATACTTCATCAAAACAACCTTGGAGATCGCATCCCCGAGGGTGCAAAGAAGAAGAAGCCAGAAGATCTGAATTCCAAGAAAGGCAATTCTAGCCATGCCTTGATTGCAATCAACTCCTCTCTCTATGCTTGGATCGTAGATTCAGGAGCATCACATCACATGGCTTCCTCAAAAGCAGTCTATTCTTCTTTGGATGCATGCAAAGGTCCTCCTATTATGATGGGGGACAACTCTTTTTTTGAAATCATCAGCAAAGGAAGGATTGAACTCACCAACGGAAGCTTCAAGAATGTGTTGCATGTTCCCAAGATTTGTGTCAACCTTCTCTCTATGTATCAAATGAAAAATTATGGCACCGGAAAGAAAGTCGTATTCACACCAAATTCCATGGACATATACAACATGCAAACCAACTCCAAGGTTGCTATCGGTGAGGTAAATCATCAGTCTAGATTGTATACATTTTCTGAATTCATTGAACCTGATTTTGCTTTACTACTTACTCATGTTGATGAAAGTAGTAGGATATGGAATGAAAGGTTTGGACATTTGAATTTCAGATACATGCAACATATTAGCAAGCACATACTATTTGATGGTCTACCAGACATCCTCTTCTCCAAGGGGGTATGTGAGGGATGTGTTCTCATAAAACACCCTCAAGAGAAATTCATCAAAGTAAAGTCTCAGCGAGATTCCACACCTTTAGATATGATCCACAGTGACCTCATGGGTCCTTTTTTGCATCCATCGATCAGCAAAGTGAGGTTTGTTCTCATTTTTGTTGATGATTTCTCACATTTTACTTGGATCTACTTTCTCAGGAAAAAATACGAGGTCTTTCAACACCTCAAAGATTTCAAAGCTTTGGTTGAGACATAGTCCGGAAAGAAGATCAAAGTCCTCCAAACTAATAATGGGGGAGAGTATGTGAATCATGAGATTCATAATCTTTTCCATGAGGCAAAGATTCAGTTGTAGCATACAGTTCCCTACACTCCGCAGCAAAATGGAGTTGTCGAGCGGAAAAACAGATCTCTAAAGGAGATGGCATCTTGCATGTTGCATGCAAAGTCACTACCACAGAGACTATGGGCCGAAGCACTTAACTATGAAACATACATCCAAAAAATATCTCCTCATAGATCTGTCAAGGATAAGACCCCCTACGAGGCTTGGAGCGGCCTCAAACCGGAAGTGGCCCACTTTCGCATTTTTGGTTCACGTGCATGGGCCCGAATTCCCTCTGAAAAGAGGAAGGCACTTGATCCACAGAGCACTGAGTGCATCTTTGTTGGACACCCTGATGGTGTGAAGGGATATCGGCTTATTGATCTTTCCTCGAACTGACTCATCATTGAGCGTAGTGTCCAATTCGAGGAAAGTGTCTCACATGTACCTCAGCAGTCGCATGCAGACACCTTCACTCTTCCACCTATCTGAGATGATGAGCATGCACATGTTGAATCTTCTTCAGATGAGAGTTATGATTCAGAGGACTCGAATGATTCATATTTAGAGTCATTACAGTTAGATGCAGAGTCAGAGCATCCAGATACAGTTGCAGAGCCAGAGCAGAGGCCCAAGTGGGCATAGACTACTCTTCAGGATGCAGGGGATCTCGTCGGTGATCCAACTGATACTAGGAGGACTCAATCTGGTTTTGAGGAGCCTCCTATTGCATGCACTGCCACTGAACCATTTCCCTCCAGGCATCTTTTCTTGGTTCAGTCTTCAAATCCACAGTCTTATGGCGAGGCTGCTGGAAATCCCTTTTGGGAATCCACCATGCAAGAGGAGTACAACTCCCTCCTCGAGAACCAGACTTGGGATCTGGTTCCCCTTCCTTCTGGGAGGAAACTTGTCAAATGCAAATAAGTCTACAGGACCAAGATCATAGAAAATGGATAGATCGGCAGATACAAAGCCAGCCTTGTCGCCAAAGGCTTTCAGCAGGTTCATGGTATTGACTATGATGAGACCTTCGCTCCAGTAGCGAATATGGATTCCATTCGATTGGCCCTTGCCATTGCAAAAGCCAAGGGATGGGAAGTCCATCAGATGGACGTGAAGAATGCATTTCTTCACGGCGATCTCTCTAAGGAGATCTACATGGAGAAGCCCCAAGGATTTATGCAGGACTCATCTTTGGTCTGTCGACTGAAGAAGTCACTTTATGGCCTCAAGCAGGCTCCGAGGGCATGGTATGCCAAGATGGAATCCTACCTGTTGTCACAGAAATTTGTACATTGTAAATCAAACCCGAATGTAAACATGCTCAGGACGGCTGATTCATTTCTACTTTTAGTTATGTATGTCAATGATTTGTTGATCACCGGTTGCTCGACTTCAGCGATTGTTGCAGTCAAGAGGATTCTTCATGATAGGTTTTAGATGACGGACATGGGTCCGCTACACTTCTTCCTTGGACTTGAGATCAGTCAGGATGCATCAGGAATCAAACTGTCTCAAGCCAAGTATGCACGATATCTCCTTGAGAGATTTCACATGATAGACTGCAAGTATGCTCTGACTCCTTTCCTATCAGGAGTCAAACTTGAGGATAGCGGGCAGAATCCATTGGTTGACAGCACACTGTATAGACAACTAGTGGGGAGCTTGTTGTATCTCACACACTCCAGACCAGACCTCTCATATGCAGTTGGTGCAATTTCCAGGTTCAAGCAGGAGCCGCATGAGCTACATTGGAAAGCTGCAAAGTGTATCCTTTGATACGTACAGGGCACCATCACCTTTGGGATTCATTATGCA
>ML856566.1:7532-18000 GCA_009831015.1 Picea engelmannii
GGAATGGTGGAAGCACTATAATTGAATGACTCCTGGAAACCCATGTAGAATATCTAAAAGCTAAGATGACCAGAAAAATGAGAAGAACAAGAGCAGTGACCATAAGGATCAACCCTTTGAAATGTTGCATTTCTTGTTTTTTTTTCATGGAAACTTTGCTTCTTGTAACCTTGTTGCTGAAAATACAATATTTAAATCTCCAAAAACCCAAATCAAAACCCATCATACAAAACCCATGTTTTGAGCTACAACTTTTACAACAGATTTAGATTCAATGCAATACAAAAATAATGGATGGGAAAAATGATCTTATTGTCCAATCATCAATTTCCATGATTTTCAAGACTGGAGATATATGCCCGGAATATCCCCAAAATCTGCCCAAAAAAATCCCTGAAATCTACCTAGAACATCCTCAAAATCTGTCTGGAACATCCCTGAAATCTGTCCGGAACATCTTGGGGACAGCCAGCAAGTCCCCGAGTCCCCAATGGAGTCCCCAACAATTTGGGTAAGTTTCCTAAGGGTCCCCAAGTCCCCGGAAAAAGGGGACGGCGGGCATGCGGGTTTTTTTGGGGGGGACGGATCCCCGTGCAACATAGGTGTCAACATTACTCTAAACAAAGCCAACACTCTCCTTACATTCTAAAGAATAAAAATTTGAATACAACTCGAATTCATGATCAAAGATAATACTCGGAATCGTAATCAAAGAAATTGAGTACAAGAATCATATTTATAGACAACCCCTTAAATCAACCTCAGATGGACTTCATCGCGGAGAATGTAATGCTTGATCTCAATGTACTTCGGTCTTTCTAGAATACTAGTTTTCTCTGAAGGCTTCAAATAACTTTGATCATTACAGTATATCATAGTTGAATTCAGCTCTTTTGTTTCCTGCTAGCTCATAACATCCTGGCAAGGCTCAAACTGGAACATATCCATGTGGCACTTCTTCTGTCATCATGAGATCTTTGTCATGGATCATCATTCTAGAGTTCTGAGTAACCATTCTGATATAATATAGAAAGTTTTCACCATGCTTTTGTTGTGCATTGGAGGTTCTCTAACAAGTTGTCTTCTTTCATCTACATACAAGGGTCTCTTTCTGGTATACCTTAAATCCTTGAGGTTGCTCTTCATACGCTCTTTGTTCAATTATTATGGAGAATAGTCTTTGCATTCATCTGATGTAAACTCCAACCCATGGATATTGCGGACGATATAATGGCTCGTGTAGAGGTATGTCTGGTTTACTTGGAACAAATAATCATCATAGTCTTCTCCCTCCATCTGGGAGAACTTCTAGTTCTGGATCTTGCAATGCTTTCATTCATAAGTCTTCCATACACTGTTCTTCATCACAACTTTCAGTTCCTCTACTTGATTGCTTTTAGTGAGTTCATATTAGGCTGATAGTCTTGTGATTCTCGATACAACGACTAGTTGTTCTATCTTTTCTTTCTCTCTTGGAATCCTCACATTCTTCCTCATGTTTTTCTTTCTCTTTTGAGTTCATGGAGTTTTCTATAGATTCCATGCCCTGAAGATTCTACCTTCTTCCTTTCATCATAGGATCATGGATGTGGATGGACAACCAGGGATACTTTTGAGGCTTCTTTTTCCGGAGAAGACTTCTTCTAAAGTCAAACTGAACATGTATTGCTTTTCATGGCTGCTACCATGGATATATACTTCATCATCTTCAATGGATCATAGGATTAGATCCCTCCTAATCCTTGCTTCATGTATGAATGCATGCTCTTCTTTTGGTAATAAATAATCGACTCCCTCCATCTAGGAGAGTCCACGCTTCCGTCTGTATCCTTATTGCCTTCTGCAAAGTGTCACAAATCTTTTTCCAATTTCCTCTTGATTGCTTGACTTCTTTCTGTCTTTACTTCTTCTAGGTTTCTTTCTGATTTCGGCTTATCTTGCAGCTTGTCTTATAGTTATAGTGATAGCAGTCCTTATCTTGTTGTTCTTCCATAAGTATAGTTTCTCTTTGAACATATTATCTTCTAAGAAATAGATATGCAAGATATGTACAGAAGACATGGTATGTACAAGAACTATGAAGAGTGTTGTTTACCTTGTCTTAGAAGAAGAAGTTTGTTTCTTCCTACTTAATCTTCTTTAAAGGTTCCTTTTCTTCAGCAACTGATGCTTCGTGTGTCTCCTTCCTTTTCTTCAGCTCGAGACAATGACTCTTGTAGTGACCATACTTTCGATAGTTGAAGCATTGTATTTCTGACATATCTTTCTCTTGATTTGGCTTCTTCCTTGAACCAAACTTCCTTTTGTTCCTGAAATTCTTGAATCTTGTTGTGAAGGCTTGATCATCATATTTCTTTTGAGGTTTCTCTTTTGCACTAATCCTTGATTCTTCTTGTGGATAGAAAGTCCAAAGTTCTTCGAATGTAGGAAACTCCTTCCTTGTATTCATGCTTGCAGAAAATGCATCCCATGTCTTGGGAAGATTGTTGAGTACTATATTTACCAATTCCTTCTCTGAGATGATCTCTTCAATAGCTTTTAGTTGATCTCTTAACTGAGAGATCCTCACAAAGTATGATGTTATGTTGTTATCATCATTCATCTTCATGTCATGGAGCTCATTCTTCAGACTCATTACTTGTCCAATCTTTCTGACTGAGAAGAGGTTTGTTAGGGCATCATACATCTTCTTAGATGAGTCAAGATGGGAGATGTAGGGTATCAAGTGGTCTTTTATAGAGTCCACTATGATACTCATGGCATTGATGTCATTGTCTTTGAACTTCTCCATNCGATATCCAACACTTTATTCTTGGCAAGGATGAGGTCAATCCTTGTCTTCCATGCTCTGAAGTTAGAAGCCCCATCTAACTTGTTTTCTAACTTCATAGAGTAAGTCATGGCTGCTTTGAATTGGTCAACCCTAGATTTGACCAGAAACTCAAACTTGACGTCTTAGCTTGCTGAGAGTACCAGGAGGTGCGCTAGGCTAGGGCGCACTAGCCTATCCAGAAATTAGGTCAATCCCTTCACTTAAGGTGCCTCAAGGAGAGGATTAGATTTTCTGCAACCGCACCTGCTAGTAACCCTAGCGGCAATGCTTTGGTAACTGCTCCTACTAGAAACCCTAGCGATAGTTCTTCAACAAGCTTAGTATCCTTATGACTATGCTCCCTTCTAATTGTTAGACTGAATGAAGGAGGTGTGGGCCCATAACCTGTTAGAATATGATGGATGTGCTCGTTTAACCATAGACAAGATCACTATTGTCACCCAACCATAGGCCGAAGCCACCCCCGAGCACCTTAGCCTTGACAGAGAATCATTCCAGAAGCAAACCCTAGGCTAGATAGCCAAACAAAAGGGTGGCGCACTTTTCTCCAAGGATGGCGCACCAAGCAAAAGCTGATCAGAGAGTCCAAACCATAACCAAGAGATAGTCCAAGACAAAACCGAAATCTACTAGTTGAAGCAGCTGCAATGGCATCTCTCCTCCAAACTTGCGCACAAACTGGCCAACTGCAGTGCGCACAAGTGTTGCTTCTACAGTTCTGGGAATGCCTGACAGAATGAAGACTGGCCTTCTGTATTTATACTAAATCTAGCAAACTGCCTGGGCCGACTTCTCATTCTGGGTGCCTATTTACTTAGTATATAATATTTCCTTTAGCCAACTTCTTCTCTTGGAGGCTAATAACCTAATACAAGTTATCCTCTTGAGCCGACTTGTCTTCTAGGGTTATTAGCCAACTAATTAGGGTTTCTTCTTACTTCCCAGAATATTCAATTCTCGTCAGGTTTACACGTGGAGGTAAATACTCCCGCAGCTACCATAATATCAACACCTATTTCTTTTGACATTGTGAATGAAACTATAGGTGCTCCAAGCCTCCAACATCTTCTTTGCGCAAGAACTGTTCACCACCTACGAAAGCCCTCGCGTTGCCAAACATTGTTATTGTGAGGCAACACCACCATGCATGTTCCACCATTCAAGAGAAGTTAGATTCCCTCAATCTCTAATTGCATGGTTGATCCTAAAGGCACCATTTCTACTGATACAGTGACTCATATGTCTCCATATGGTATCACACTTCTCATCAAGGACCAATTTGTCTAATAAATGCATATAACCAACCCGAACCTCTGGATCTTTGTGTGGTTTTCTCTTCACCCCACCACCGAGTGCTAGTAATGGAAGTCATGATATATGACACTATTTTGGTGTAAGCACATATGCTAAGGCATGTAGTGAAACATTTATCATTTCCCATCGTTTTTCCACCTCTATACGAATATGATTATACAAATTCACATCTCTGGGCTAAACAATGTTCTTAATCTGCCCTAGCGTGGTGTCAAGCTACTCATACACCTCCCCAATTACGAGCCAATATGAATCTACAAACCGAATCATGTTATAAATTGGCTTGGAGAATTGCAAAACATACCTAATCTACGACCAAAAACGACTTTCAAGAACAATCTCCTTCACTACATTAGATGGTGAGGGTCTCATTCACTGCATTAGCACCATCTCTATCAATGCTCAAGTCATCCCATGCATCGCTCATCACCATAGCACCCAAAGATTGTCTCACCCTCAATAGGAAGCTAAAGGTGAGGAAATAGCTACCAAATCTAATCTTTACAATCTTAAGTAGTTGCAACCCAAAGTGAGTGCCATAAAAATAAATGACCCTTGTATGCCCAGTGACAAATTTGATGAGTTTCTTCCCTCTCTTGTGCAAGTCATGAATCCATCCACATTCTTTATGCTTGACAATATCATGCATCAAAAGGTTTAATGTGTGCACCAAACACCCAGACCAAAATATGTGTGGATGAACCCGTTGAATGATTTTTTCCTGCTACCTTGCATTATCAGTGATTACTTGAATCACATTAGAAGGACCAACATCATTAATTGTTTTGAGTCGGAGGTTTGAAATGTTTTGAGCAAATGAAGAGAATGATGAGGAGTCATGCACTACAAGAAACGTTGCACCACTAGCAAAAACACCAAGAACATTTGTCAAATGTTGGTTTCTAACATTTCTCCAACTGTTAAGTACAATGGATACCCCACATTCAACCCACTCATCTATAAACCATGTTAGATCTCTTTGACTTTTTGCTCTTTCCTTGTCTAGTAACATAGTTCTAGCTTTTCCATACCCACGACTATTGTATTCTTTGGGGGCTTTGTTGATGGACTGAACCATATCATGCTAATAGGGGGAGCGAAGAACATTGAATGGTACACCACAAGCAGAGAGAAACCACAACACTTTTGCATACACCTCATCTCTACAACCAATATCAAGGAAATTTGATATTGTTCTTTTAGATCCACCCCTTGCATGACCTGAGGTTCTAATAGCAAGAGGGAATGGAGATGTGTTGCCACCAAATCTAAACAGCGCATCAAATTGAACCTTTTGTTTTTTACCATGCATTCTTTGTGCAACTTCCTCTATCTTGATGTATTTGTGTCTTTCTTCCTTTGATACCTTAGGGAAAATTGAGATCCCAATAGCCCCCTTATTCTCATCACTCTTCAACAACCTACAAAGATGCTCCCCCACGCAAGCATATGAACCGGTATAAGGCTTTCCTTGATGATAATCATGATTACATAAATATTTAGTGGTTCCACCTCCTCCCAACCTCCCACCCTCAAGTTTTGTTGCAAACCTCCACAAGGGTGTCCATGAAATTTTTCCACCTTCACCTACTTCCAACCCTTCCTCATCTTCATATAATGGGTCACTATGAGTATGACCACAATCCTCTTCTTTTCTTTCATGTCTATTCCCCACAAAGACCATGAGAATTAAAAATGGAAGCATATACCACAAGAACACCCTTTTCCTCGAGTCTTAGACGAACAACCTGCAATAAAATGGGGGAGAAGAAGGAATGGGAATGTAATGTCCCCATTTTCGAGTTCTCTTCCTCTACAATTGGAGAAGACTTTTGGAGTTTGTGTCAACCTTATCAGAGGGGTAATTTGATGTTACCAGTGAGCTATGAGGGTTTAGAGGATTTATATGATGCCCAACCAGGTCCGTTTATCATCTTTCATCATCAAGATCACTCTTGCGGAATCAATTTTTTATTCCGATGCATTTCGACCATTCCTGTAATTTGGGAGTGATATTGAGCATTATTTAATTGATTTCGCTAAGGTTGTTATTTTTATTAAATTACTAAGGGGGCATCTTAGTGTTATAGCTAGTTGGAACCGGGATGAAAAAACTTTAAATGTTGGCATGATGAAAAGTGACTTCCAGTGCCTGGAAATGGTATAAAATCAAATAAATCATTTTTTGAAGTTAAAAGGGTTAATAAATTAATAAAGTGACTTTGGGAGAAATATCGAAGAAAGATTTTATAAAGTCATTATATATTATTTAATTGGGCAGAAAAGGTAAAAGGGGTATAAAAGTACAATGGGGGTTCATCTTTCATTATGCATGATCATTTTATCAAAATCAATTTGGAGAGCTCTTGTGAATTTTTAAGGTTTTGGGTTGAAACCCTTGAGTAGATTGGGTTCAATGGTGAAACTATCCACCCTAGTTGATCAAGGAGGAGAGATTAGTCAGATCTCTCACTTGGATTCATTGCAGAAGAAAGAACCATCATTTTGCTAAGTTGTTTGGTCATTTGCAGAAGTTTTTGGGTGTTATGGAAGTCATTTCATTCCAGGGTTTGTAGACTTCTTTTCTCTTGGATAGTACCATCAGTTTGCTAGTGTGGGCTTCTTCAGCAGTTTGTGGCAGGAGTGAAGAGGGCCATCCAATCAAGTGGTAGATCGTGGACAGCAAGGAGAGGGGCCGCAACCTTGCCATCGGTTTGTGGACAGTAGTAAGAGGGTTGATTCCCTTAGCTGCAAATCGTGGCACATGAACAGGGGCGTATTTTCCTTTGGAAGCTTGTGGCAAGAGAGAGGGGGAATTATTTCCTAACAGAAGCAGGTGTCAGCGCTAGAGAGGGTCATACTGCCCATTATCAGACCATGGGGGTTTCAGAAGAGGACGCACCAGTCAATACCAGTTCATGGCAGCCTCAAGGAGGGTTGTATCTTCTCTACAGCACGTGGGAATCTAGTAGAGGCTGTACCAGCCATTCAATGTTGTCCAAGCAGTACTGTTTCAGGTCAGAAATAAAATATATCAGTTATCATTGTTGGGTTTTTACTGCTGTGATATTAGATTGAAGCAGTCTGTCATTATTTCTGGGAGCTGCTTCAACCTTAATGAAGCTGCAAAGTGTTACGGTCACCTACAGGTCAGGAAAGTGTGTAAACCAGTTTGTAATCATTGAGTTTATTTCTGCTGTTATAGTGGGAAAGAGATTATTATCATTTACAATAAATATATTTGCTGCCTTTTTGGTGTTGAATAAGGTAAATCCCATTTGTATGCCAAAAATCTTTGTGGTTCAATTGTGAAATTGCATTGGTGAATAGATCTGAAAACAAATAACACAACATATTAAAGCCTAAATGTTTGACGAAAGTCACAAACCAAATAAGCATTCAAACACACCAGCAGTTAATACAGAATATATCAGCAATGAACTGTTTGACAAAAGCCCTGAACCAAGAAAACACAAAACATAACAGAGGTAAGAGGGGAAATAAACAGGAAAGAATAACAGCAGTAAGAGGGAATATTACAGGGAAAGAGTAGGAGAAAAGTAAAAATCCACAAACAAACAACACAAGGATATACCAAAGACTACAAAGAATGGCCTTTAGGCTTACCTCTTTAGCTCTCTAACTATTTGCAGTAATACATGGCAGCCTTTCTCTCCAAGCTCTCACAAATCTGCCTTCCTCAAAAACCGACAAGAAGCCAAAGCTACCCACTCTAAGCTCAAGCACACAAAGACGAATGTAATGAGGAAAAGAGTGAGGGAGAAGCTCTTTTATTTCTCTCATTACTTTCCCCTAAACCCTAAACCTCCCCTAGGTCCCACCTCTAAGGAAAAACAAAAATTTTAAAAATTACTTTTCCTCAAGTCCACAAGGGCGTCCAGGCACCTTAGGGAGTGAGCAGGGAGTGCCTAGGGAGCACGCTCTCTGCTTTGGGAGTGTCCCTAGGAGTGCCACGCTCCTCACAGTGGCAAGGAGTGTCACAAAGAGCCTCAGACCACGCTCTCGATTTTTAGGAGTGCCACGCTCCTCCCAGGGGCACTGCCTAGACGCTCCCACTCAAAGCATTGTTCTGAGTGGCAGCAACCCTTGGGAGGACGCTCCTGGCAACACTATTAACAAGTCCCCCCTAGGTCGAAGGCCCTCAAGAGTCAATACGATCCCCTCATACTTCCCAGTTTCTCTGCCCAATCATAGGAACAAATGGCAAGAAGAGACCAAGATACTTCAAAGCTCAAATTAGTGAGGCCTTATGTCTCCTCTAGACCTCCCCCTAGGGAGGATCGACCAACCTTTTCAAGACCCATGAGGGTCTTCCACTCCAAGGAACAGGACCTACACCACAATACCAGTAGACATACCAGTTCGAGGAAGCTCCAAAGTCAAGCTCTCCCCCTCCTAGTGTCCTCCCTAGGTTCAATAGAGTAGCCAAACTTCTATCAAGAGATTTTTCCCCTACCTCAAATGTTAAGAGAGTTGGGCTCCCTCATTCTTGTGCTCCCCCTGGGATCATACAACCAAACTCTCTTAGTATCAATCACTCCCCAAAGGATATCATCTATCAATATGTCAACCATTTCATAGTGCTTAACGACTTTCACGATGAGCCTGCATCTTAGTCCCCACACTCGTCCTAGCCCTCCAGCTCTAGTAAGCCTTGACATTCTCTCTCTCTTTGGTTTAGTACTAATATTTTCAATTTATAGTATTTTTATTGTACCAACACCTTATCTTATACTCTTCTCTTAGCTAGGGATTTAGCATCTAGTTTCTAGCTTGTTCTTAGATATTATTATCTATCTATGTTTAACATTGATTTAGGAGATGCTTTCAAACTCCCACTTTGTACCAACACTAGATGTACTATCTTAGTCCCCTTGACCTACTTTTGTGGTCATTTGTTGGACATTAATTGTAACGTACTTAACCAGTGGAAATAGAAGAACATGAACAATAGTCAAAGAAAATTAAATGTGAGAAAACAAATACAAGAGAAAATAAGTTAGAACTTAGACCTATAGAATATATCCCTTGTATTAAAGATCTCCAACAAAGTGAACAAAGTTCATAGGTTTGTTCAAGGGGGCAACCTCCTATGAGCAGAGCTCCAAATCTCTGTTGAGAAAATCACGATTTCTCACGATTTTTTCACCAAAACAATTTTTTCCAAAAAAATCATTGAAAAAATTGGCCCATTTTTTGGTGATTTTTTATGAAAACGTGCGGGTCGATGGCAAAAAATCAGCTTGTAAAAAAATGAAAAATACTTGCGGGTTTAAGGGTCCTTGAGGGGCTTTTTTCGTTTTATTTGTGCATTGGCTCTGGTGTTGTCTAGGTAGTTTTCCAGGTAGCAATTACCGTCGACTTGCTCCTTCCAGTTTAAAAAAAAAGGGGGCTCCTTCCGGTAGCAGGATTCCTGTAGTTGTGTGCTTCTCCCTTCGCATCCGAGCGAGCTCACGCCTCCTGTGACTTACAATCTACAAGCTTCAGGGAGGTAAGTTAATCGCTGTCCCCCCTAATTAATGTTCGCAGCCCCAAGACCTCAGCGTTTTGTTTCCTTGGCAAACCTTTACTTCTTCTTTGCGATTACGAATCCCTTCCCTTACTCCGAGTCTCAACCTTTTCGTGAACGCTAACAGTTGGCCCCAGATGCCTCCTCCTATCATGTTGGATGCGCACCCTTTGTGCATCCTCACCCACCCGATTGCCATCACTGTCGACCCCCTTGAAACTGGGGTTTTCCTTCTTAGTGAACCGTAGGTCCCTTCCTCGGTGGCTTGGGTATTGGTCGATGAGCTTTGATGTGCATTGCTACCTGTGTGGTGTAGCTAACTCGTGGACCGTTGTCAGATGTGTAGTGCACCATAATATTCCGCAGCAGAATTCTAGAAGTACACCAGTGACCACATAACAAACTCTGAATCTATTTAACAAGGTAAAGTACCTCTGGCATCGTTCTTAGATTCGGGTCATTCTTAATGAGTGGTTGATCTTCTTAAGGAGTATTTTAAGAATGTATAGACATTTTGAGAATTTTTGGACAAGCATATATGATATTTAAAATTTTAAACAATAGTGGCAGTCATAGACTCTCTGGATGTCAAGGACTTTGTTCATCCTACAACCCTTGGTAATGAGATATTCAAGCATTTTCTTGGCAACTATCCTTTGTCTTCATTGTGTGTAGGAATTTATATCGTACTTCGACTCCTACTAGCTTTTGGTTAGTATTTTTCATAGAATTTAAGTAGTAGAATTTGGATATTATCATCCACCCGATTTGCTTTTGTCTCCATATTTTGA
>ML856567.1:8095-27559 GCA_009831015.1 Picea engelmannii
TGTTCTCATTCTTACCTTCCAGAAGGCAAAATTTGTGCCATTAAAAATGGGTGCCTTGTTGGTTGAACCATCATGACTAGTCATGATTTCACTGCAGGATCTTCCTTACACTAAAGGAACCCGCTCTGATACCAATTGTTACAAGTATGAACTAACTGAGAGGGGGGGGTGAATTAGTTAGTGTAGATTATTAACAATTTCTCTTTTTTTAACTTTGAATCATTAATATTAGTGGCAGTGAGTTTTTAATGTGAAATTCAGAGTTATAAACATAAAGAATATCAATCACAAACAGAATTCACTCACAAGTATGAGACACAAATTTTTCAAGAGGAAACCCAACCAGGGAAAAAAACTCGTCTTCTTAAGATGTTAAGCAAGCTCCAACTGCATTACATCTCATCTTTTATGAGCACCAACTCATAGAGGCTACAACCTCTGATTGCCAGCACCAACTGGCTGAGAGCCCCAACTCCCACAGAATCCCAACACCCACTGGGTGGAAGCACCAACTTCCTTTTTTACTTCAGCACCAATTGAGTGAAGGCACCAACCTTCAGATTCTACAGGCACCCACTTGCAGAGAGAGAGACATAATTCTCCCTAGAACCACCCTACCACCCTTATTTGCCAAAATAAATATTGCTCAAATCAACTTGTTCATTCTGATATAGCTTGCTTACCCTTTCTGTTGATCTACTCTGTATTCTTCACTGTTTCTGATCTGCTGCTCTGCCTCACTGTCCTCTGTAGCCCATTCTCAGCTTCTTCTCCTGTCATGCAGATTCTCCTCCTCCTTTTCTCACATCTATAGCTCTCTCTCTCTCTCACTTCAACAAACCTTCCATCTTGGTTCCAACGCATTATATTGTTTTTCCACATGCAGAGGTTTTCCTTGCTTTTCTCAACTCCAACTGCAGTTTCCTTTTCTTTCATTCTTTCTTCTGCTTTTCGCATGCCAACATTCTCCCTGATTTTCTGAACTGGCTCTTTGCATTCCTCCTCTACGCATGCCACATCATGCAACACTGTGTTCTTCCTGTCTTAACTGCCAGTCTAATTTTAGACTGAAAGTCCTTCCACCGTCCAGAGTGATTAGAGACACCCAACTAGCAAAATCTTCCAGACTTGTCAAAGCATATGAAGGACCCCCACAAAACCATGGATTTAGCAATGTTAATCTCCGTTGATTGTGCATTATAGCCATTTGATGTTGGCCACACCAATCGCATTGCGAATGGCATCATTCGTGCTTTTCTTAAAAAAATGATTGGTAACCCAAGGGAGTTGTGAAAGGCATCATTTGTGCTTTTCTTGATGCTGCTGCTAGTCATGGCCATGGCTAAGGGAGAGCCAACAGTCAATGGACGTATCCCTCTTGGTTTTATTAACAAAGATCCCCATGGGCGAAGGCTGGACGGGAATGCCAAATGGGTAGCATCTATCTTCGCCATTGCCTTTGTTTCTGTTTCAATGGGGGCTCTTGAATCGACTTTGAATAACCTAACGCTCTTCAAACATTTCAAAATGGGTTTATAGTGCTTGAATCAACTTTGAATAACCTAACGCCCTTCAAACATTTCAAGTGGGTTTCTGGCACTTGAATCAACTGGAGCTTTCCTTCAAACATTTCAAATGGGTTTATTCCCCTTTTTCCTTGAACAACCTAACGCAATGGGTCTCCTCTTGTAGAACAAATCACACCGATTGGCATCAATGACAACCTTGACAGTCTGCGTCATCTCTTCTATAGCCATATTTCCAACACTTATGAGTTTTATGGGTTTCCCTTTTAATATGCCATATTACCTACTCAGAAGGCTATATAAAATGGGGAAAATATTTAAGAAACAGAGGTCAGACTCAAGAATTTTTCATCATGGCCTGATTAAAATCATCCTCATACATTAGTTAGAGTCTCAAAATGACTATTGGGATTCATTTATTACACAAAATGGTTATGGTAAACCTGAATTGGGAGAAGTAGATAAGCCTGTCGTTGAGGAAACCCTTGTCTAGTTGATGACATCTCTTCCACCTCCCAGTTACACATTCAAAAGACTGTGTTAAAATTGTAAGGAAACCTATAGGAAAGAAGTTTAAAAGTAATGTTGATGTCAATTTCAAAAACAAGAGAGATGGCAAGCTAATTTCTCGAAGTCTTCGAAATAAGACAAGCTCTCATGCAGATGTGATTAGCATGATTGAGGTTAACGAAAGCTCAGACTCTGAAATTGATAAATTCCTTGCAGAGGAAGACCCTGTGTCATTCAGGCCACACCCTAACTGACCCTATAACTTTGTCGATAATTTGCCTCCTTGGTTGCAAGACAATCCAGAGTTTCCTGGTGTCCAACTCTGCAATAAATCTACTATCCATATGGAGGGTCCTCCGATCCATAATATCGTTCGTTCTGATGCAAATTCCACATAGTCACAATGCGATGTTTGTCTATCATGGATTGACAGATACTATACTGATGTGTCATTTCTACATTCATGAGTTAAGTTCTTAAAAGACTAGGTTGATGTTTTAACAAATGAAAACAACATGCTTGAATATATCATCCAAGGGAAGGATAAGCATTTGAAAACCACAGGTCATGTGATTTTTAAAAACATAGAGGCAACTACAGCCATCGTTAACTCCAAAGTTTCATGATACGGTTTGATTTCATGATTAGAGGTACGATTTTTTTTTAATTTAATAGCATGATTGTGTCATTCTTAATTTAGATTATTTGGTTTGTTGAATAAACTATTTTTATTATTAGATTAGCCTATTTTGTCTATTCAATAAAATGAGATTTCATTTACTATTATAACTAGCTATAGAATCACAAGATTCTGTAGCCAGTTAAGAAAATTTGAATTGTCTAAATTAATGACAGAGAACATATCTAAGATCCTCATATTTTCTTTTGCTTTCAGGATAATTCAGGAGCCCATGATTTCAAAGATGATATGAGGCACTTTTAAGATCTCCCAGTCATTTCTATGATATATTTTGAATAAAAAAAATAGATTGTTGTTAGTTTTTGGATATTTAGTAAAATCAGGGTGGTTGCATCCCCCTTATTTTTTGAAACAAATTTGATCTCAGGAGAAAAAACAGTTATGTTTCTTGAGACCTTTATAAAACTTTCATTTTGTAAGCATTGGATCATCTCAGCTTGGGGCAAGAGTATGGGCATTTTATCACAGACTTGAATGGAAGAGAATGCACGTTACAACTTTAGATTTTCCGTATGATGTTTTGATTCAAGTTATGTTTATTTCAATTTGATAATAGATGGTGATTGCTTTCATCTTCATGATTTATTGTAAGTTGGTATGATTCATTTTTTATATGTTGTCCATATCTTATGTCTCAGATACAATGAACAGTGATCATCCATCCAATTTAAATTAGGAGATTTATCTCTAACTTCTGTTGAATGTTTACATGCAAGTTCTTACAAGAAGATTTATCTCATCGTAGTTACTTGCAAATCATTAAGACCAATGTGACTATATCCATTATATTTTCTGTTGTCATAACTCAATTTCATCATATTCATTTTGCATTTATTTAGAACAATCTTAAGATCCGTTGTAGGTTTACTTCCCGGATAAGGTGGCTGGATATTCTCTATTGAATAGACATTGGATAAATTAATAGGTTAGTCTGTTATTCTATTTCATTTGCTTGTTTATTCTGGAAGTTTTATATATATAGTATGATTTCCATTATCTATAATTTTATGTTCAATTAAGTAGTTTAATATTTGATTTCATGAATGTATACATCTAAGAAAACAAACCAAAAAATTAAATAGTATTTTCACTTTTTTATTACTGTTGTTAAAGGAACCAATTTACATTTGATTTTTACGAGTTTAGATTAAAACTCGTGATTTGTACAGATTGTATATAGAACTATTATACATATATTATTTAAATAAATTGTACATATATATATATATATATATATATATATATTTAAATGTACATATAGATTTTAGTGATTGTTATTTATTAAGTTATTGTATTTCCTTTAGTTATTTGCTTTCTTTAGAACTTAGATTGGTGAACGGAGCCGCTAAACCCGTCGAAGTGAATTAATCCAAATGACTTGGGTTAATTAGACAACCCTTGACCGGATTCACTCTTCCAGTTGATGAGCGGTCAATTTCTCCCGTCAACAAATGGCACTAGAAGGAGGGCTTGAATACTATTAATGGCATGAGGAGGTCGCAAGACTCCTCCCCCACCTATCCGCTCACCTATAATAACAAGAATTCATTCAGATGACAACATTGTCCCTCAAACAACAACCACATCAAATGACAATCCACGGATTACCATTGAACTAGTAACTCCAAATCCCCCAGGGACTGATGTACAAGAAATTGTTCGTCAATCCCTCATAAGAACGCACAGTGCCTTGGCCCGTATAAGACAACCAAGTCAGCCTTTGAACCAGCCATTAGACTTCTCTGATATCAGGGAGAAACTAGAAGGTACTGATCTTACCCTAAACCCTACGGATCCAGATCATATCCTTACTCCTGCAGCAGGAGGGTCTGGTATTCCACCATCACCACCCCATTCATCTCCTTCTTCTTCTAGAGAAGAATCATCAGACGAAGGTAGTTCCTCATCTCAGCCTTCGATGCCACCCACACCTATGTCCAATCTGAAAAATCCTGCCAAACCTTGGCTCAACCAAGATGCAGTGGCCATACCTGGGCCCCAACATCCTTTGCCTAAACATCTGGAGAAATGGCTCCCTAAATTTGACCCAAATTCGAAGCAAATTGTTGAATATCATATCAAAAAATGCCTGGTAGCCTTTAGGCTCCGTAGTGTTGAGCACGAAGATGTAGTGTGAAAATTGTTTCCCTACACCTTTGAAGGAAATGCCTCTACCTGGTACTTTGCCCAACAACCCGACACCATCATGTCATGGGATAAATTCGAGTCCTATTTCCTTGAGATATTCAGAGACAATAAGTCTCCTAAAGTTCTAGTCATGGAACTCTCTAGTTTAAATATGAACCCCCCAAAAAAGATAAAAGACTTTAATCAAAGGTTCCTGACATTAAAAAAATGAATCCCCACAGATTCGATGCCTACCGAAAATCTTATCGTCGCATACTACACGAAAGCCTTACATAAAAACATAGCCATTTGGGTAAAAAGGTCCAAGAAAGCCACATTGTTAGAAGCCTTTGAAGAGGCGAGTCAAATCAAGAAATACATTCTCATCCTAAAAGATAATACCTTTAACGAGAAAAAGACTATTTAATCCTCCAAGAAGAAGATCGAAATCCTTCCTAGACCCCCCCAAAACAAAACTCAACCAGATAGTTCAGATCTAGAAAACTTACAGAAGGTCATTCAGAAGTTGTCTAATCATCTTATAGATTTGAAAAGGTCGGCTGAAGAAGCTTCTTCGAGCAAAGGGCCTTACAAACCCCCTTTTAGGAATCCTTTTCCCACAAACTAGCCTAACTCAAATTCTGAAGGCCTAAATCTAGAAAGCTTACAATTTGCTATTCAAACGATTCTAGAAGCACATGATAACTTGGTTCCTCCCGAGATTCCTGAAGAAGTAGCTGAACAAGAGATAGTAGAAGAGGATGAATCCTCCCCAAACATTTTTGGACATTTATCGGATAGCATTTTTCAAGCTAATTTCAAAACAGTGCATCCTTACAATACCAAGAGCACGACAACAAATAAGTCTTCTTCTGAGATTATAACTAATGCACCTCCAAAACAGTCTAAATCAATTGAGACTAAACAGAATTCAGCAGCCCCAAGTTTAGAGTATGATTTGATTGAGGATCTAAAAAATCTTAGGGCTAACATCTCTGTTTACGATTTATTAAAATTCCCTTTTCTTTTGCAAAAGATGTTGCAGAATATTGCAGAAAAGAGAAAAAACAACAATCTGAACAACAACAAGGTTGTTGAAAATAACCCCAAAACTATTCAAAAGGTCTCCACCAAAATGATGTCAGAGCCTTCTGATAAAAGAGACCTTGCTGTAAAAAGTGTAATAAATGTAGATAAACTAGTTTCAGGGGCTGCGATTAAAAAACAACAAACCTCTGTTGTTAATACTCACAGAAATGTCCCTTCCTTTTTGTTGACTTTTGAAATTTTCAATAGGAATGTACACAACTGTATGGTAGATTCAGGTGCATCATCAAATGTAATGCCTTGGTCTGTATGTCAAAAAATTAATGCCGAAGTTCAACCGTCTAGCCTAAAAATTATTCAACTTGATCGAACTAGTGTTAAAGTGATAGGCGAATTAAAAAATGTGCTTATCATATTATCATCTAATCCTAAGGTCCATCAAGTGATTGATATCATTGTCGTAGATATCCCAGAAGTATATGGTTTGTTTTTAAGTAGAGATTGGTATGAACAATTACATGGCTATTTTGCAATGGATTGGTCTCATTTGTGGCTGCCCGAGAATGGAAAGCCTAACAGAATCAAGGTAAATCGTGAGCGTTATCTTAAGTTCACAGTAACCAATTTAAATGATCCTAATAAACCATTCACTGATTCCGCAAATTCACCTGAAATACAGGGGATGGACACTTTTTTTGGCAATTTCATGGCTGAAACCTCTACCATTACGAACCCAAAACAACAATCTGAAATTTTGACATGCACGCAGTCGACAGCCTTCTCTCAGTGGCCACATGCACCTGACAAAAATCAAATATGGTCTCTTTACTTCAATGGGTAAAAATCTAAGGAAGGATCTGGTGTAGGGTGCATGCTCATTGATCTAGCAGGTAACAAGACTTTGATTGCTTGTTGGTTAGAATTCGAATGCACAAACAACACAGATGAATACGAGGCACTCCTGCAAGGTCTTAGAAAAGCACTAGATTTGAACATTCAGAATTTGACTGTCTTTGGTAATTCATAAATCGTGTTTAGATAGGTAAAAAATTATATCCATTGTTTATCACTGCACCTTAAAAGCTATCAGACTGAGGTATGGAATTTGATAAACAAGTTTTTTGCGTTTAACATAAATTCTATTACTAGATTAAATAATTTTGAGGCTGATTTGTTAGCTAACGTCGCCTCAAAACTTTTTCCTGCAGAAGGCCTATCTCTGAATGCATTTTCCGTTGAATTATTGTTCAAACCATCCGTTCCAAACAACATCACAAATTGGAGAGTCTTCGATGGCGATCAATAAATCATTAGTTTTCTACACATGGAAGAGACTTTTCAGGGTGCAGTGATCGACGAAGGTACCCACGACGAAAACCTTCGTGATTTTACGGTAATACTAGATCCAAGATCCCCGGAGTCTACATCGGACATGGTAAACTCTATCCCAAAATCTATGGTTAGATTAGAAAAAATTTATGATCTTCACGATAAATTCAGAAAATCAGTGAATTGTAAAACAAACAGTTCTTCCTTGACACATGAAAAAGTAAATTTGGGAACTAAAGACAACCCACAGTGCATCAATTTGGGGTTGGGATGTTCTGAGTAAGAAAAGGTAGCATTTATTAAGTTGTTTAAGGAATTCAAAGATGTCTTTGCTTGGACATACGAAGACCTAAAAACCTTTGATCCTAACATCATACAACACATTATTCCCATGAAACCCTAGACCCAACCTTTTCAACAGAAGTTAAGAAAGATGCACCCACAACTCGAACCAACAGTCAATAAAGAGTTAAAAAAACTCTTGAATGCTAAAATAATCTTCCCAGTAAGGCACACACAGTGGGTCTCTAATCTTGTCCCTGTGAGGAAGAAGAATGGTGAAATCTGACTATGTGTCGATTTTCAAAATCTTAACCGAGCGTCTGATAAAGACAACTACCCTGTCCCTCCCATGGAGTAGATCCTTCAACAAGTATCTGTTTCTAAAATATTATCCTTGTTGGATGGTTTTTCAAGGTATAACCAAGTCCTTATGTCTCCCCCAAACTAACTCAAAACTACTTTCCGTACCCCATGGGGCACCTACGCTTATAGGAAGATGCCTTTTGGGCTCATAAATGCTGGTGGCACCTTTCAAAGAGCGATGGATATCACTTTCCATGGTTTAATTAATCAATCTGTAGTATTTTACCTAGATGACGTCACTGTCTTCTAAAAAAATAAAGGGGATCATATAGCGCATCTAAGATCTGTTCTACAGCAATGTCGTAAATACGACATATCTTTAAATCCTAAAAAATTTGTCTTCGCAGTAGAACAAGGTAAGCTCATCGGATTCATTGTATCAAATAAAGGGGTGATTATTGACCCAGAAAGGACCCAAGTCATTTCGAAACTGCCCCCTCCCTCGTCAAAAAAGTCCATGCAATCTTTTTTAGGACATATAAACTTTGTTAGGAGATTCATCCCCAACTTTTCAGAAATGGTTAGACCATTACAAAATTTAATAAAAAAGGATGTACAGTATCATTCGGGACCCTTAGAAAGTCAGGCTTTTGACTCAATAAAAAAGGCTATAGTAGACGCTCCTTCCCTAATGAGCCCTGATTTTTCGCGAGACTTCACCCTCTACACGTTTTCCTCTGATCGGTCTTACGTTGTTGTCCTGACCCAAAAGAATGTTGAAAACAATGAAGTCCCAATTGCCTTTATGAGATTAGCCTTCAAGGGAGAAGAACTTAATTACCCAATAGTAGATCAACAAGATTATGCTATTTTTAAAGCGGTAAAACACTTTCGATCTTATTTGCTGAAATCTAGGACGAAAATCATTGTCCCCTACCCTGCTGTTAGAAATTTTTTAGTACAGAAAGAACTAGGTGAAAAAAGGGCAAACTGGGTCACATCCTTACAAGAATATGACATAGAAATTGTCCCAGCAAAAATTTTTAGAGGCCAAGGTTTATGTAAGTTGGTTGTTGATTCAGCTATAGGACAGCAAAATGAAATTGATATGTTAATACCAAATCAGAATCAAATTTGTTGTGCACAAAACCTTGCTAGTCCTTGGTACGACAACATCAAATTTTGTCTTATACAAGGATCAGCTCCCTGTCACCTTGATCCCCAAAAAAGGAGAGCACTAATATTAAAATATGCTTCTTTTCAGTTGATTAAAAGTATTTTCTTTTGCCAAAATTTCCATGGAATACTTATGCGCCGTCTTGAAAAAAATGAAGCAGAAAAAGTCTTATTGGAGTTACATGCAGGGGAAGATGGTGGGAATTTTGGTGGAGACACCACCACCCACAAAGTATTAAGAGAAGGTTATTACTAGTCTACCCTTTTCAAAGATGCTCATGCCTTATGACGCAAGTGTGTAATTTGTCAAAAGGCATATGGACGAATACAGAAACCAGCATTCCCACTGCAACTAGTTTCGGTAGACTCCCATTTTCAGCAGTGGGGCCTGGATATTATAGGTCCAATCAATCCAACATCCTCACAAGAGCATAAATACATCATAACAGCCACAGATTATTTCACTAGGTGGTCCGAGGATGCCACATTAAAAGTTGTAAACAATAGCCAGGTAATATCCTTCCCGAATCCAAATATTATCACTTGTTTTGGTATTCCTAAATGCCTAGTATTTGACAATGCTTCCTATTTTTCGTCTCTTGAAATGAGCGATTTCGCTCTAGAAAAAGGAATAAATTAAAGTACTCTGCCAGCTATTACCCCCAAGGTAATGGTTTGGCAGAATCAACTAATAAAAACCTTATCAAAATCATCAAGAGAACAGTCTCCGAAAACCATAAAATCTAGCATAACTCACTATTGAATGCAATCTAGGCTGACAGGGTAACTCCTAAAACTAATGTTGGTAATTCCCTCTTTTTTCACGTTTACGACAGGGAAGCGATTCTTCCACCGCATGTCCTTCTTCCATCTCTGCAGTTATTGCAGAAGGTGCAAGAAGAATATTGTCCTCCCCTGGAGAGTTGGATTAATGCTTTGCTAAAGTTAGAGGAAGTAACGGCTCAAGCAAAACAAAAATTGGATCAACATCAACTCATTGTTAAAAACTAGTTTGATTCCAATTCTACCTCTGACAGAAATTTTGAGGTAGGCGAACTTGTATTTAAGTGGGACAAATCTCATGAGGGAAAAGGAGAGAATACTAAGTTTCAAAACTTGTGGTTCAGACCATTTTTAATTGCTGATAAACTAGGTCCCAGTTCCTTTCGCCTGCAGAATTTAGAGGGATAGACATACACCTTCCCAGTGAATGGCCAAGCTCTAAAAAAGTACTTCACCTGATGACGCTCCCATACACCCTTTGTAAATATTTTATGTTTTTTTCTACTTGTTGTTTGTTTTTCTGTTATGGTTTGTTTTGGTTTTCATTTCTGCTTATCGGTCTTTCTTTTGAAACACACATGCCTGCACCACGGGTTAGCTCAGACAAAGAAACAAAAAACTTCCCCTTGAAAATAACTGCTGAAAATTTTCAGAACATCAATTGTTGTATTTCTCTGAAATTGTAGCCTTGTTAAAGATGACTTTTTGTTTGAAAAGTGTTTTATCGGTTTCAATCTGCAATTGAAAGTATTCACGACCATCTATAAAAATCTTTTTACGATGTCCCTGTTCTTTAAGAGAGCAACTCCATGATGTCTCCCTGTTCTTGAAAGTTGGTTTCATTAATGAACTATTTTTGGATCTTGATGAAGGACAACACAATTTTTTTTTTAGGTCTGTGACATAAAGACTGGAATTTTCAGTGTCAGCCCGCTCTATTGAATATTTTAAAAAACTATAATAGGAATAAACTCTCAGAGAGCTGTGGGAAGTGTCTGTAAACCCAACGGGACACTGAACAGGTCTATTGGCAGCGAGTAAATGCATGCATGATGCCAATATAACTTCGTTGGGGTACTGAACAGGCCCGCCGACAGCGAAGCAATGTCAGGTGAAAGAAAATTCTCAGATATGGATTTCATTTTGGCCTTAAACGTCCTTCGTTCTGATCTGAAATTTATTGACAGGATACAGACATCAGAGTGGGTTAATTGACATCCTTGTCAAGTCTATGGATGCCTGCTGGCATCAGCGGCTCTGTCAATAGTATTGGAGATTTTAACTTAACATCGTGGCTTTCTTTTGCCAGTTTGTCACGAGTTTTCATTTCTTTGAAAATAAAAGTTATCTAAAATTGGACTGCGTTATGATTATTTGAGATGTTCGAATAGGTTGATGGTTGTTCTTTGATTTGAAGTTTTTCAGATTTTTCTAACCTAAACTCGTTCCTGTAACAGAGATAATTGCTTCTCCCAGCATGTCGCCATTGTTGGCAGCAATTATATAATTGTTATTTTTATAAAATGACCCGTGTAAGCTGCCTACACAGGGTCTATGAAATTTTATTACTCTTCATGAGCAGTTTCCTAAACAACAGTTGTAAATCGTCACTTTTTACTTATCGTCTATTCATGTTGCGTTTTCATGACTGAAAGCATGAAAACTTGCGACTATAATTACCATTTTATTTTAAAGTTTCATTGAAGGCAAATGGTTTATTTAATTTGTTATGGAGTTTGATTCCTTGCCATGACGATATTACCCTATTTTTTTTTTGACCTTTTCAACTCTAAGCATACCTAAGAGATTGATAGTTTTAACAAATGAAAGACCCCCACCATTTGATTTTTTTGTATTGGTTTTGGTTTGATCTTTGATCACATTTCTTTCACAAAACTTTTGATTATTCGATTTTTTAAACTTCCCCAACTTTATAATCAAACCATGATGCGTGCACTTATGTTTGTTTTGAGTACTTTAGTCCTAGATCATACTCAATACCAAGGTGGCATACGATGTACAAATTTCCATTACTTCTTAGGATGGTCTCAGGTTTCACAAACCTCTTCACATGCGTTTTAATTAAACACCCTTCCCATCGTATGAGTCAATATAGCTTGTATTGTTAGACTCGGGGTTATGGCTCTGTTTCGTTTTTTCAAACCCTACCTATATGTTGTGCTTTGATTACCCTCTCGTCCAGTATGGCCCCTATAGTAAGGATTGAACCAAATGGTATCCAAACCCTGCTCTCATACGATGATGCTAGGGAGGATTTGGAAAGAAATGGCTGGCATGTTTTCATCAAGAAGTTTCAGGGTTTTAATCTTCAGGTTACCCAAGAGTTTGCCTTATCCTTTGATGGTTGTAGAGAAAATGTTGGTGATGTGCAATTGGAGGTAACCAAGGAGTTCCTGAGTCAATCCACATGATTTCCTGTGGTTGGTCAGAAATGGTTTAAAAATGCAAAAGTGGAGGAAGTCCATTGGACCCTGCTGTTCACATCGCGAAAAATAACCAACTGTGATAGAGGTATGCCAATTTCATTCCTAAAAGCTTTGTGGCATGATTTAATCGCTGTGGTGAAACAATTTTTTACATGTGAGGGAAGGTTCGGACTTGTATTTCTACATCATTTATGCCTGCTTATGAGTTTTATGGGTTTCCCTTTGAATATGCCATATTACCTACTCAGAAGTCTATATAAAATGGGGAAAAGATTTAAGAAAAAGAGGTCAAAATCAAGTCTTTTTCATCATGGAATGATTAAAATCATCCTCATACATCAGTTAGAGTCTCAAAATGACTATTGGGATTCATTTATTACATAGAATGGTTATGGTAACCCTGAATTGGGAGAAGTAGATAAGCTCGTCGTTGAGGAAACCCTTGTCCACCCAACGACATCTCTTCCACCTCCCCAGGCTTTTGACTCTTCCCCTAACAACAAACCCTTGATCTATCCAAAGGTCATTCAACACGCTAGTCAACCAGTTACACATTCAAAAGACTGTGTTAAAATTGCAAGGAAACCTACAGGAAAGAAGTTTAAAAGTAATGTTGATGTCAATTTCAAAAACAAAAGAGATGGTAGGCTAATTTCTCGAAGTCTTCGAAATAAGACAATCTCTCGTGTATATGTGATTAGCATGATTGAGGTTAACGAAAGCTCAGACTCTGAAATTGACAAATTCATTGTAGAGGAAGACCCTGTGTCATTCAGGCCACACCCTAACCGACCCTATAACTTTGTCGATAATTTTCCTCTTTGCTTGCAAGACAATCCATAGTTTCTTGGTGTCCAACTCTGCAATAAATCTACTATCCATATGGAGGGTCCTCTGATCCATAATCTCGTTCATTCTGATGCAAATTCCACACAATCAGAGTGTGATGTTTGTCTATCATGGATTGACAGATACTATACTGATGTTTCGTTTCTACAGTCATGAGTTAAGTTCTTAAAAGACCAGGTTGATCTTTTAACAAACAAAAACAACAGGCTTGAATCTATCATCCAAGGGAAGGATAAGAATTTGAAAACCACAGGTCATGTGATTTTTAAAAACGTAGAGGGAGCTACAACCATTGTTAACTCCAAAGTTTCATGATACGGTTTGATTTCATGATTAGAGGTACGATTTTTTTTTTTAATTTAATAGCATGATTGTGTCATTCTTAAGTTAGATTATTTGGTTTGTTGAATAAGCTATTTTTATTATTAGATTAGTCTGTTTTTTCTATTCAATAAAATGAGATTTCATTTACTATTATAACTAGCTACAGAATCACAAGATTCTGTAGCCAGTTAAGAAAATTCGAATTGTCTAAATTAATGACAGAGAACATATCCGAGATCTTCCTATTTTCTTTTTCTTTCAGGATAATTCAGGAGCCCATCATTTCAAAGATGATATGAGGCACTTTTAAGATCTCCCAATCATTTCTATGATATATTTTGAATAACAAAAATAGATTGTTGTTAGTTTTTGGATATTTAGTAAAATCAGGGTGGTTGCATCCCCCTTATTTTTTGAAACAAATTTGATCTCAGGAACAAAAACCGTTATGTTTCCTGAGACCTTTATAAACCTTTCATTTTGTAAGCATTGGATCATCTCGGCCTGGGGCAAGAGTATGGGTGTTTTATCACAGACTTGAATGGAACAGAATGCACGTTACAGCTTTAGCTTTTCTGTATGATGTTTTGATTCAAGTTATGTTTATTTCGATTTCATAATAGATGGTGATCGCTTTCGTCGTCATGATTTATTGCAAGTTGGCATGATTCATTTTTTATATGTTGTCCATATCTTATGTCTCAGATACAATGCACAGTGATCATCCATCCAATTTAAATTAGGATATTTATCTCTAACTTCTGTTGAATGTTTACATGCAAGTTCTTACAAGAAGATTTATCTCATCGTAGTTACTTGCAAATCATTAATACCATTGTGACTATATCCATTACATGTTATGTTGTCATAACTCAATTTCAGCATATTCGTTTCGCATTTGTTCGGAACAATCTTCAGATCCATTGCAGGTTTACTTCCTGGATACGGTGGCTAGATATTCTCTATTGAACAGACATTGGATGCATTAATAGGTTAGTCTGTTATTCTATTTCATTTGCTTGTTTATTTTGAAAGTTATATATATATATATATATATATATATATATATAGTATGATTTCCATTATCTATAATTTTCTGTTCAATTAAGTAGTTTAATATTTGATTTCATGAATGTATACATCTAAGAAAACAAACCAAAAAATTAAATAGTATTTTCACTTTTTTATTACTTTTTTTTAAAGGAACCAATTTACATTCGATTTTTATGAGTTTATATTAAAACTGGTGATTTGTACAGATTGTATATAGAACTATTATACATATATTATTTAAATAAATTGTACATATATATATTTAAATGTATATATAGATTTTAGTGATTGTTATTTATTAAGTTATTGTATTTTCTTTAGTTATTCACTTTCTTTAGAACTTAGATCGGCCAACGGAGCCGCTAAACCCACCGGAGTGAAGTAATCCAAACGGCTTGGTTTAGTTAGACAACCCCAGACCGGATTCACTCTTCTAGTTGATGAGTGGTCAATTTCGCCCATCAACACCATGAAAAAACAATAATGAGTCATATTTACATCAAACAATATTGGGTCCATTACCCAAACCTTTGTGCTACGGGGCTTTCTTCAAGAGTTGACATCAATGACAACGAACCTTAATCAACAAATTTCATCTATAGTCTTTCTAGTGCCAGTTTCATCTATAGTCTTTCTAGTTGTATTGGGTACTTCTATGGTTTAATTATGAGTTTTTCACGAAAGAAAGATGGTTATGCTCATAAATTTCAAAAAAACTTCCATTCTTACAATAAATATTATGAGGAGGTCACAAAGGGTTATAGAGTAACTCAAGCTTCTTGTTTACAATTATTTTGTCTCAACAACATACATATCATAAGTCTCGTCCCTACGTGGTTAAATGGGACATTTTAAAAGAAAAATAGGCTTGTTGTGCAAATGTTATGCATAGTATATAGTTCACCAGATGATTAAAAATTTGATACTATCCATGTATCACATACATATAGTAGCACATTGTTGTTTGGAATGAGGGTGGCACATTGAAGTTAAAGTGCATATGACATCAACATAACACATATGGTATAATCGAATAGAACCAAATTTTCGACCTTGATCCTTTTATTTACATTGATTTCTATGTACCTACTGCATGGTTTATTGGCAATGAATATGGGACAATGTTTGATAAAGTTTGGTCATCATTTGAACTAACATTGAATGGTTATGTGGTGACATGGTTCTGCCACATGATAGTTGGCATATGTGGCATGTTTGTTTGGTATGTAATTGGCTTTGATTGATATAGTCGAAGTATGACTCATATTAGGAATTAATGTGATAATATTATTGGATAAAATGACGTCCCATGCATTGAATGCATGGGACATGGAAATTTCGTTGAGGTTGTCACCCTCGAACATTCTAGAATTCTTCATTTTTTTGTTTGAGTTTTGAGCTCTAGAGAAGCAGAAATCTCCAACCCTTGGTTGTGGTTGCTGCTAGAACTATACCTCATTTGTTTTACAAGGAAAAAAAGTGCTTAAGGAAGGTATGAAATCTTATCTTGTACCCATCATATACATCATCATATACATGTTGTTATTTTTAGTAATAATTTGGAAAAATTATTTGTTTGATGTGTAAATAATCATGTTGTTTTCTCATTGACTCGTTCTGTTGCTTACTCCATTTGTAAATTTCATTAGTTTCATGTATTCATAAATGCCGAGATGCTTTTAAATCCCACTCCTTTCATTACATTTAGGGTTTTAGCCTCAAACGTTTTTCTCTGTGTATATATTTAATTATGGGGAACTACTATTTTCGTAAGACCACATAATACAAAGGGATTGTTCACAATTGCCTTTCCCCTATAGTGACATGCTTTCACTATGAAATGGCCATTATTCTAGTCATATTACTTCATGGTAACTTATGGGTTTTGTTTAAAAAAAAAGTTGTATGATATAAAAACATGATAGTATGAAGCTCATTCGATTTGAGTTTTGTTTCTTTCTCTATTCGATGCCTCTAAATTTCTTTTTTAGTTGATCTCTTGGGTTAAGTGATTATTCAAATAAAGGAGAGTTCTTTATCTAGTTTTGAACCATCATTTTATTTTTGGTCCAGTACATGATTGTAGATGAGGTCACATGAGCTGAGACATTTTTGGTTGTAGATGAGGTCACATGAGTTGAGACATTTTTGGTTATATTATTTTTCCAAACTATATGGCTTTGCAAACTTGTGCATGTTAATGGAATAATCGAAGTTGAAATTTGTTTTTTGTATCTGAGTTGTTTTGACACTTTGATAACATTACATCGAGTCTGCAATTGTCAAGAGGATAGATTGTAGTCTCAAATCCTTTGCTTTCATTAAATTGGTATGAGAATATATATACTATGGTCATTGGTTTCAATGGAAGGATTGTGGTATGAATAATTTGATTGAAAAATCTTTTTCTCCTAGAAGAAACATTTATTTTTTACCTCAGAATGTTGAGGATTTTAAATGCTTGGTTTGGAGATAACTTGAATTCTTACCCAAAACATTGTTGAATCTATGGATTTAAAAAAAAAATATATATATATTTATTGTCTTGAACCCATGTGTTGGAATGAACATTCTATAATATGCTTGAATTTCATATGATTATAGTTTAATCTCAGAAATATTTTGGGTATCTACTTGAGCTTGATGTTTTATTACTCATTTAAATATTGATGGAATGGAAAAGTTACAGTTATGGAGAAGATATACTCAGTTTTGAGCCTTCGTTGTTTGAATATATATGGTCATGGGATAAATGGTATACATATTGAATTCACCAAAAATATGGATTGCATTCTGACATTGAAAATTTATTAAAACAAAGTGAGATTTGACTAAGTCGAAAAAAGTTGTAAGAAGGGCACATGAATTTATTTGGCATATGTTTTTTTATGAACTTACATATATGGATTCTAGTGATTGTTGAACATAAATGTGGTGGCAGGGTATTGAAATAAGAATGTGATTGATTGTTTGGGAACCATGATGTTTTGTTTTGAACACACAAGACCAAGCCACCATATACTACCACTTTTCATAAATTATTCTTTGATCCCATTTCCATATAACCTTTCAAAATTTCATTTATTTCCCTCTTGTTATGCAAAATTAAAAGTTTATCTATTATTTAATATTATAAAATAATAACAAAAGTATCTTTTGTGATCAAAGGATCATAATTTTAAGAGATATGTTCCAACGAGATTATGATAAATAGACTTTGTTTGGATGCACAAGGCCAATTCCCTCATATTCTCATTTTCATAAGTTATTCCCAGATCCCAATTACATTTTCATTTTCTCCAAATCTCTTCGCCTTGATGTATAATAAATTCATTTGATAGTGAAATAATCGTAGTGATGGTTCAAGTTTGATAGGGAATGTGTGAAGTGGTGGTTGACAAATAATTGGATATCGCAGAATGATTGATGATGAATGCAATATTTTTTTTGAACATGTGCCACTATTTTTCCCTACCATTGTTTCATTTTTCATATATCACAAATCCCATTATATTTCTAAAATACATTTATTTTCCATGTTCCTAAATAATAATTACTTGAGTAAGATAATGAAGTGGTTAAAAAAATGACATTTTGGTTCTCCCTCTATGTACATCCTTGGTTGCTTGCATGATTTTTTTCTTTCAATCAGAGATATTTCCATATTATGTTTATGCAAATAGTATTTTATGTTTACTTGTTATTATATGCATACTCTAACTTAGTATTGTACTTATAGATGAGCTTCTTCAGCGGAGGAACTAGGGGCAAGGGAAGAAGGCCCAATGATTTTTTGGGAAACAAAAGACTTTTTTTTTTCAATTCATTTTGATACTGAGTCTAAAGAATTAAACCAACTTCTGAAAACATGTTTCCTAAACCTAGTAGAACAAGTAATATTTCAACCACATTCTCCACCTGACAGACCACCTATCCAAACTCATCGTAGAATTTTTGGTATACCTATTTAGCCACATGTTTCCCTACCTCCTGATATCCCATCCAATGATGGTTGGAATGATGTTGTTAATCCCCCTCAAAGTCAAGTTCAAGGATGGTTAATAGTCTCATTGCAATTACCTCATCCACCACCTAATTAGTCTGCCTTGTGTTGAATTACTAAGCGGGGGGGGGTGAATCAGTAATAGCGTAATTATAATCCTTTTTCTTCAAATGTTATATCAATGTAGAATTATTGTCCAATAATGAGTAGTAAGAAATAAACAATCACACACATACACAGTACACCCGTGTTTTATGTGGAAACCCAAATCAAGAGAAAACCACAGAATGCTTTTTCTTATATGTATTGAAGAATTACATTCATTGGAAGCACCAAATTCCTTTGTTTTCCAGCTGCAACTCGAAGGAGGCTCCAACCCCCTAGTTTCTCAGGATACAACCAAAGGGAAGTTCCAACTCCCAAATTCTCTAGCTACAACCAGAAGGAGGATACAACCCCCATTGTTCTCCAGCTACAACCGGAAGGTGGCTACAACCACCTTTCCTTGCCCCATCCTACCACCCTGAAGTAGAAGTAGAATGATGGAACCACTGTCACACTATCACTATGAGATATACCACTGTAAACCTATACCAATAAATCTAAACCATGCATCAACCTGTACCTCAACCTATAATCGACCTATACCATAAACAAGTGCATCAACCATGTACCAACCTGTAATCAACCTGTACCATAAACAAGTGCATCCAAACATGTACAAAGTATGTACCAATCATGTGTCAACTACTCATCAACTATGACTCATCAATATGTACCAACATTATCAACTATACACCTCATCTATGTGTGTCATCTCATCAACTACTTGTCTCAACTATGTACTCAAAATGTACCACAACAAAATCCCTCATCAATTTCATCATCCAAATCTGATTTGTAGCTATGTAATAGACATGGTGTATATGATCACATTCCTGCAAACCTTTCTTAACTTTAAAAACAAGAGACTAGCATTTTCATCAAACTTTTCTTTAGTCTCAC